>CATIWR010510611.1:0-21854 GCA_949677035.1 Omphalea diandra | reverse complement strand
TATATATATATATATATATATATATATATATATATATATATATATATATATATATATATATATATATATAGAGAGAGAGAGAGAGAGAGAGAGAGAGAGAGAGAGAGAGATGCCTTGATAGACCATTTAATACCTTAAAATAAAAAATAAATCATTCGATAATAATGATCATTTTCCTCTGTAGGATCTTTTCATCCCTAGTCTTTTGGTTAGGATTTTAGTTTCATCTTAGTGTCAAGTTTCCTTTTTAGCCAATAGTTTATCATGCTTTTCTTATAGTTTTGGGTTTGTCTTGATGAGAAAGTCCTGTCCATTTATATCTCATTGGTCTTGTGGTCTGTTTTCTCAAAGCCTTATACTTCCCTTGCTATTATGTTCATTTGCATTGAGTTTTATTTCTCTAGGTTCCCACACCTTTAGTTTTCGTTTCGACTGGGTTTATCTTGCCATAAGAGTCCTGTCCATTTTTTTAAAATTTTCCTTGGTTTTTATGGTATGTTGTTTCTAGGTTTTACATTTTCCTTATTTTTATGGCTATTTTATATTTTCTTCTACATTCTTAAATCTTTAGATTTTACAGATCTTGTGTTCATTTTATTTAGTATGGCAGATAGTTTTGCAATAATGACACAAGAGGAGGTGCCAATTGTCATCGTAATAGGAGAAGAACATGCAAATTTGAGAGCCTCACTGTGTCTTTTTGGGTGGATATAGACAAGTTGCAGTTATAGTGCCTATGGACTAATGGACATCATAAAAAGGTTATGAAGGTTACTAAAGGGAGTGAAAGCTAGAGAAATTGAGAAAAACCTATTTTCTTATCAATTTAACCATTAAAGGGACAAGGAAAAGGTCTCAACTATGATACCTTGGCATTTTGAGAAGAACATATTAGTTTTGAAAGACATTAATAGGGACGCTTAACTATATCAAATGCTTTTCAATTCTACTCCATTTTAAGTAGGAAATTATGATTTATTAATGAGAAGTCACACAAAGGACACTATGATGGCTAGTAGGAATTGAATTGGAGAAGTTTTGGATATTGATGCCACATCTTGAGAAGGCTTTGAGAGGTGTGTAACCACTATGTAGGAATCTAAAGTAGCAAATGGGAAGATGTCAAACATGTAGATTTATTTTAAATATGAATGCCTCCTTTCTTTTTGCTATGTTTATGTTTGTCTTGCTCACATAATGAAGGATTGTAAGAACAAAATAAAAAATAAGGATTTGGATTTGATGGAGGTGGATAGGCTACCATATAGTGATTAGCTGAGAGCATCACCCATGAAGTAAGTTAAGTGTCCAAAGCTACAAGAATGGAAGTATAAAGCTTTACTACACGAAAGGAACTCTTCATAAAACATGTTGAGGTGGGGTTACATGAAGAGGAATTTAATTCTCAATTAGCTTAGGTTGTTACTGAGAAAGTGAGAGGAATGGCAGAAGGTGATTTGGACATATCACAAGTGGTGGAGGGGTTAATGAACATAAAAGTTCAAACAGGAGATAAAAGGATAAACAAGGAGAGGAGTTTTTGCCAAGCAAATGTTGACCATTAAGCTAAAACCAATATTCAAAGCATGCCTTTTTCTTCACAAATGTCACCTTCACAGCCATATATAAGACCACCGACCATGACACCATCCTTTACTACATCCTACTATGAGCTTCAAATTTTGGGCCTCAAGATGTAAGCCCAATGATGAAAATCACTAAAATCATTCCTCATAATGCGAAGCAAATTGTTGGAAGGAAAGAAAGAAGGCCTTATAAGACTTTGGAAAAGCCTAAGACCAAGTCCAAAACAAAACCAAGACAAAGCTCACTTACCAACCCTGTTTAATGGGATATACATCCCACTAAACTAAGATGTACAACCAAAGTTAAACCTTAAACCCTAGAATATTCTAAAACTAGTCTCCCCTTAAACCCTAAGTTTGTACAACCAAGTATGAAGGATGTACAGGCCAACCCATGGCTATACAACCCTCTTAAAAATCCTAATTTCAAAAATTTAATAGTCTTCTCTATGATTGGACATGAATAATATGCAACCATGACCATTCTAGACTCTGGTGCACTTTTTTTCTAAAAATGCCTTACTATTTGAAAAAGGAGAAGAGGCTTGAAAACCTTAAGGAAACTTTGCCAAATTTTCTTTATAACCACCACTTACTGCAGAAACACTAAAAACCAAACTCATCCCAACCATTCCTAAGGTAGAATAAGGCTTTATCTTTTCATTCCTTAAGCATTTTGGAGGATAAAAAAAATATTAAGAGCCTTTGAGGGTAAAACAACGTTAAAGAGCATCAAGAGGATCCCTTTTCCCCTCATTCTTTTGCCCTTTCATTTCTTATTTTTTGATTTCAAAAACCTAATAAATAGAGGTTGAACAGACTTGAAGTAGTTTGTACAACCCTATTTTCGGGCTATATAATACTCCTCAGTCTGGGATATAGCTTGCAAAACTCTCCTTTCTTTACTCGAATATCTTTTTTTCAAAACTGTTTTTTAAGTTGTTTGGTGGTTCCATTGGCTGAATATGGGAAGGTCAAAAGGCATAGGATCCCTATTCTTTGAAGAAATGAAATTTTGAATGAGTTCAAAATGGTTTTCATGGTTTTTTTTGTGTGCTACTACTTTATGTTCTTCCATTTTGAGGTTAATGTGATTCTCAAGGTTTTATTTTGGTGCTTTTTGGGTAGTGACCAAGTGAGGAACTTATTATTCCTAGGACCTTGAGAGCTCTACCATAACTATGCTTATTCCTAGATATGTTACTAAATGCATCTTTGGCCTTATGATTTCCCTTTTGATTAGTTAGTATTCTAACCTTCTTAGTGGTTAGTAATGCTTATGAATGCCTAGCTCTTTTTGAGTAATAATAGAAAAGGTTCATCAACCCTAGGACCTTTTTTATTATGATTTTGCCTTAGGCCATTGAAAATACTCTAAGTGCTTTGCATTACATGTTTATGATTCTTTACCTTCTGTTATATATGCATTTGTGTTATGATACTATATTGCTCTTAATATGATGTTGGGATGCTTGTGATTATAGACTTAAAAACATGCATTAGGTACCTTGACATGGGAGATATGGTAATGTGAGCTTTGTCTATTTGATTTGTTTTAATTTGCTTGATTTTATGAGTAGTTACTAACTTATGCATTTTCTTTCGGGTGTAGGTGCTTGTTTAGGATAAACCATGAATCTTTGTCTTGATAATCATCCTTGGATGATTGAATTTTATGTACAAATATGCATATTAGACCCTATACTATATTATATGACTCCATCCTTTTGGATTGAATATACATGATTTATGGTGTATAGATATGCATGTTTACCCTATGCCATGTCACATGACTCCATCCCCCTTCAAAATGGATGTATGGATATTGATATGTACATTGCTCCATTTACCATGATGCATGACCCCATTCCCTTTGAAATTGATAGTTTGATCTACTTTACTGCTTTATAGGCATGTTTAGGATTGTTAATCAGACTAATGAATAACTTGGTTAAAAATGGCAAAAGTGAACCAAAGATGCCTGAAGGTTGGATCCCAATATCCTAGTAGCTTAGGGTGCCCATCCTCTTCACTGAGTCGTACCTAATTTTCGAACCAAATCTCCAATGGGACAAAGACAAAATGGGCCTTATAATTTACTTAATTTTAGGTTCATATTTCACCTTACTTGGGTTTTTGTCCTAACTAAAATCTGGTACAACTCCATAATCCCTACGGGTAATACAAATGTATTATCCTTCATTGGTCCCCTAATGACCATTATTTTGAAGAATGGGCCTCAGACTTGTACGAGGCTTAGAGGAGCCCTCGTTAACTCCATTGTATGCCATGTTTTGGGCTTCTACTAATGTGATACTCTAGTCCTCTCGACCCCTATTGGTCTATTAAAGGATAGAGTTGCAAGCAAGATTCCACTTATTCAAGTGCAAACATAAGAAACCCACTTTTAGGCGCTCAGAATGGCGATTCCATTAGTGACCACGAATTTGAGTTCATTATTAATCTATGGTTCACATTGTCACTTTTAAACCTTATTATTCATTGGTTCATTTGCATTCACAAAGCCTCTACATTTCACCACATGCACTAGGTTTGCCCTTAGATAAACCGATGGGTTCTTAAAACTTAAGACTTAAACTCTATTCAGGCTTAGGAGATGGTGAATGGGGCTTATCACTTATAAGCCTAATACCCTTAGGTATATTAAATAAGGGGTTACAATAACCATCCCTTAAGCTTATGGGGGCCATCAACTTCAAAATCCGCTTCAACCAATAAGTGCATGTAGGAAATATTAGCACTTTGGAGTAGGATAAACTTTTATTTGCATTTTACATCTAAAAGGAAGGGTTGAGGTTCTTCAACAAACACCATTAAACGTCATCCCTAAAGTAGGCACAATGTTATCCCACTCCCCTCGATGTAAATATCTCTTATGTAAATATTTGTATATCCCTTATCCCACCATGTAAAGAATAACTATGTAAATCCCAATTTCTTTTTGTATATATAGTAATGTAATAGAGATTCTTCCTTGTAATGATATAGTTCTTTTATGTATGTACTTTTGAAACTTTGGCCCTTCCTTGGGCTGAGGTGACTGCATACATTCTATACCCATTATTGGTGGAAGAATGAGACCTCTCCTAGGATAGAGCCTCTAGACCTCGTGTGTGTAAGGAATAAGTTTGGAAGGATCTTTTGTAAATAATGTGCACATATCATACATATCATGCATATATGGATCATTTACTTATACTTGCATCATACCAATAGCCCTTGTCTTATAGTCATCATAACTCCATCCAAACCTTTGTGGAAGAGAAGGTGTAACTGGCTTGCTAGAAAAAGTAAGATACTAAGCCCAATCTAAAGAATTGACCCACTCATAGAGCCAACCATACCACAAAAGATTTTTGATAAGATGATGGCCAATTTTAATTGCAAGATGGAGGAAAGGATTGCCGAGGAGGTGAATAAGCGTGTTAATGAGACTCTTAAAAATAAAATGCTTCAGCTAGTAAAAAATGATAAGGGTAAAGCACCCATGGAGACACTAACCTGTGGTGATCGATGATGACCTATTTGCGACAAAAAAGTATCATGAGATTAAACTTGTTAGGGAAGTGGAAAACACTATTGCTGCTTTGGACAAACCCGTGAAAAGTGAGAAGGTGAGCACTCTATTTGATGACTTTGCCAAGTAGCTAGAGAATATACAGAAGGCTTTAGGTGCTAAAAGCTTAGAGAAAGGAACAAATATTGAGGAATTATTTGCACGCAAACCTGAGAAGCTCCCAGCTAATTTTTGCATGCATGAGCTCCCGAAGCTCATAGGAACTCAAAATATAAAGAACCACATTTGTTCATATGTGATAGTTATAAAGGCTTTCAAGGTACTGATGGACAGCATGTTGGAGCTTTCTGAGCTATCATTAGAAGGGTCTATTAAGAGTTGGTATTTTAATAAGCCAAAGACCAGTAGAGAGGATTGGAAAGAGTTGACAAAGGATTTTAAGAATCATTATGCTTGTAATTTAGACCTAAAGGTCACTTTACCTGGAGTCTTTGAGGCAGAAAACTGATGAAAAGCTTTAATGATTACATCAAAAGTGAAAGAAGACAACCTTTGAGGCCATTACTAGACCAATTGAGAGAGAACTAGTTCAAATGATTATCAGAGGGGTGTTACTTAGCATTAAGACCAAAATCAAGGGTATGTTGGTGAAGAATTTTAAGGGCCCTAGAAAGGTTAGTCTGCAAGCTAAAGAATTGGAGTATGAGTCAAATAGGCAATATAGGAGTTGGAGAAGTGCCCCATCATCATCTTAAGCTGAAGGGGGAGAGACAACTGACGTGAATGCAGTAAGGGCACTGTGACAATTTATAAACTTAGGGATGGCTCTCTCCAAGGCATTTGAGAGATTACAGAAGAAGGAAACATTGAAGCCTTTAACACTAAGGCTGCCTCAAAACCCATCGCTTAGGAGATATGATGTCAATGCTTATCATGCTTTTCACTAAGGAGAGGGACATAGTGCTGATGATTGTTATAGGCTAAGACATGAGATTTATGACCTTATTGATAATAAGACAATTGTTTCACCAAACTCAAGGAGACTAAGCATAAGGGGAACCTTCTCTCTAACTATCATAATTTCCCACCTCCCAATCAATTGGCATTTATGATAGATTAAGAATGTCTGATGAAGTTGTTATGGCTACCTTTGAAGAAGTACCAATGGATCTCGCTGTTGTGGTTTACACTATCAACCCGTGGGAGAGTTCAGATGAGGAAACAAAAGAAATGAGAGGGAAAAATGATTAGGCTATAAAAGGAGAATGATAAAGAGAAGGAAGGGAAACAAGTAAGCCACGTAACTTAAAGCAGGAAATATTACTCTGACAATGAGGCCCCTAAGGAACCAAGTGTTGAGAAGAAGACAAAAAAACTTATTGTGAAAAAAAGTAGGATGATGGCCTTATCATAAAATAGTTGAAGAAGGTGGTTGCTCAGATTAGTGTGTATTCATTACTTTTCAAGAGCATAAGAAATCTATGGTTGAAGCTCTATCCACCTAATCATTTCTAGTAAAGCCACTTCAAAAGATGTTATTACTTTGGTCACCCACAAAGGAAAGATCACATTTTTAGATGAAGACCTGCCATCAAAACGAAGAGATCATAATTTAGCACTATTCATTAGGGTTGAGGTGAATGGGAAATGAACTCCATGTGTGATGGTTGATGATGGATCCAAAATTAACATCTACCCTTTGAACTTATTGCACAAGTTTGGATTATTAGTGAAAGACATGGAAGTGTCAGATATCATCATTCGGCCCTATGACGATTGTAGGAAGCCAACCTCAGGTATATTCAAGACCATGGTGAAGACTGGAATCATAAAAATGATGGTGAAATTTACAATCTTGGATATTCATATTACTTTTTCACTATTACTAGGGAGACCATGGTATCATCCATTGGGAGGTGTGCCTTTCTACTATTCATTAGAAAGTTAAGATTCCCTATAAAGGTGAGATTATGACTATTGGTGCAGAGGTTGGGAAAATTGTGTCAACATTAAGGCTTCGTTTGTTTCGCTAAAAATATTTTTTGTATTTTCCTCTGTTTGGTGCACTTAGAAAAATTGGTCAATGAAAAATATTTTCCTAGTTAAAAGGAAAATTAAATCATTTTTCAGGAAAATGACTTTTCATTTTGAAAACGAGAAGTCATTTTTTCTAGCTTGGACAAGCTCGTCCAAATAAAAAATAAATTATATAAATACATATATCTACTATTATTGGTCATCCTTGACTACTAAAATCCATCATTGGTCATCGTCAATCAGTAGTGGTCGTGCTCGCTTGTGATTAGGTAGGACCCATTAAAAAATTTTAGTGTTAATATATTTTTTCTTATCTTAAATAATAAACAGTCTAAATATAAAACATTTATGATCTAAATTTTATTATATTCTTATAAATCAAAATAAAAATTAATATTTTTGTAGTATGGTCTAAACACTAAAAAATATATTACTTAGAAAGTATTTTTCTTAGAAAATGTTTTTCTTAGACAAGTTATTTTCCATGAAATAAATGAAGCCTAAGTGTGGTTGTTCCATATCTCTAAGGGTTTCAGGTCATCGAAGTCATTGACAAGTGGGTTGATCCTAAGGTGATAAGAATTATGAAGGGCATGAACTTTATACCAGGCCAATGATTAGGGAAGAATTCCACTGGTGTGTTAAAGTTTCCTGAAATTCCTTCTCAAACTACTTGAAGAGGACTTGGGTATCATGGTAAAGGGTCAAAATTGGCAGTAAGGGATTTATGTGGATTTTTTGACTTTTTTGTGAAGGAAAGAGAAGTTGCTGAAAGGTTAAGGAAGAAACCACTAAGGATGATAAAGCATCAAATGATGATGTAGATGAGCTTATAAAGGCCTTTATCTAAATAGGGGTTAGTGAACTGGACTATTACAATAATTGAGATTCATTGAAAGGGGAAGATGAGAAGAAAAAGAAGAGAAAGAAGAATGGCAAATAGTTTGTAAAGACAGAGGACGACCAAGAGTCAAGTCAATTCATAGTTTTGCATGGTCCTCAGTCTATATGGCCATGGGATGACAAAAAGAGGATCACTGATGAACAAAGGGAGCAATACTTATTGGATTAGCACTTTTAGGCCACTGGAGAGAATTTTGAAAAGAAGAGGTTTGATTTGAAGAAGCAAAATGCACTTTTTATATACTCAAAATAGGAATATACTAGATCGTGCAAGTTTACTGAGGCTACTTATACTAGGATAAAATTGAAGGATATCTAGAGCATGATTGTAAACTCCATTGAGGAAGTAGGTGATGAGGAAATACAGGGTAATGTGAAGGAGACCATGACGAAAGGTATGACACTTTGGGAGAATTTTTTTGAAGATTGAGCTGGGAGATGATTAGATGAAATAGAGTTTTGAGGGAATTATCAAAGCCGTTACTGGCACAGAAGATGGGAAATAGGTAAATACTGCACAACGTACCGATCCTAAGGATTTGACTGATGAGGAGAAGAGTAAGGGAGAAAAGAAGGCTCAAGCATATGAAACTCATACCAACCCATCAAATGAAACTGGTTTTCTTAATACTACTGATATTCTTATTTCTAGTCTCTTTGAAGATTATGGTGTATCTCCCTCTAAGTTTAAGGTAATGAATGATGAGTTTACTTACTTATGTGATTTGTTTCGTGATGGTAGTGTGCATAACATGCATCATTTCCTGAGCATATTTAACACTAATTCTATGTATACCACTGCACTTAATCTTAGCGCATAAGAAAATCTAAAAATCTAACTCATTGCTAGTGATGTCATGCTGAAAGAGCAAAGGAAATTTGAACAGTTACTCAAGAATTACTAGAGGGTCTTTGCTTAGACATATGAGGATTTACTAGGAGTTGATAGGCAAATCACAAAACATGGAATTTCGACCTACTCGCATATGAAACCAGTAAAGGAAAAACTTAGGAGGATGAAACTCAAAGTTGGTTAAGGAAGAAGTGGCAAAGCAACTAAATGCCAAATTTTTAGAGATAGTGGATTATCCTGAATGGATGGCTAATATAGTCTCAATACTAAAGAAAGATGGAAGAGTGAAAATTTGTGTGGACTATAGGGATTTGAACAAAGCTTGCCCAAAAAATGACTTTTTATTGCCTCATATTGATGTGTTAGTGGACAATGTTGCGATGTGTGTCATGTATTCCATCATGGATGGGTTTTTTTGGCTATAATTAGATCTTTATGGCTATCACAAACAAGGTAAATATAACTTTATCATAGAATGGGGGACATACTGCTGTAAGATGATGCCATTTTGTTGAAGAATGCAAGAGAAACCTACCAATAGATGGCAATAACTTTGTTTCATAACTTAATCCATAAAGAGGTAGAGGTGTACATGGATGACATGATGTAAAGTTTGAGACAAGAGAAAGGCATTTTGAGGCCTTGGAGAAGTTCTTGAAAAGGGTCAATGAGTATAACCTAAGGTTAGATCTTAAGAAGTGTGTGTTTAGAGTTACCTCTGAAATGTTATTGGGACATATGGTGAGTGAGAAATGCATTGAAGTGGATCCAGATAAGGTGAAGACTATTCAGGACATGGTCATACCAAAGGCAAATAAAGAGGTCTATTTAGTAGATTAATTATCCTATTTTATGGTTTATTCATCTTGAAATCCATGCATTTCCATTGATTTTGATATAATAATAGGACTAATGCATCAAAATAGGTGTCTTATAGGTGAAAAGTGAAGAAAAGCAAAATAAAGGAGATGCCCAAATGCACGACTATATGGTTTAGGCATTAGATCATATACCTCAAGAGAGCAAGGAGGGTAGTATGGAAGCCACATACATGGCCAAATCATACATCCATGCATCTTGGAGGGTTAAAATGCCTATAGCGCTATCACTGGGATGCATGACCGCGGCTTGATAATGTGCCTCTTTAAAGTCATGAACACGATTCTATTATGAGGGAGTTTCTTTCCTTTTAAAGAAGGGGATGTTTCCTTTCTTGCTAGGATGGTTTATATGATGTTTAAAGAGGAAAATAAGCTAGAATTAAGGTATGAAGGAATAACAAAGGAAGAGAATATCATTCAAGTAAGGTTCATATCAAATTTCTAGAGAGAGAAGGTGCAAGGAATCAAGCAATCAAGAAAAAGTTTATGGCTAGTCTTAGAGTTGAATTTATTTTCTTTTATTCTTTCTTTTTCATGATGAATTAAACCTTTATTGGCTAAGGTTGTAAATGGATTTTGTATGACCTTCATGGGATTTTCTTAATTTAAATTTATTTGGTTTCTTGCATGGTTTATGCTATCAATTGTTGAGTACTTAATGTTTAATCAATCGACCATTGATCATTTTAGTTTTATGAATCGACAACTGAAAGGTGCTTTTCATGAAATTGAACTTTTAACAATTCCTTTATTTTGTTATTGAGTTGAGGAACCTTAGCAAACCATCACTATCTTTTGAGTCTTGCCTTGTTAGGCAATTACATGATGTTTAGTCTTTGAGTTAAGGAACCATTGGCTTGACATGTTTTTGTATGTTAATTTCTACTCAAGGGGTTTAATTGACCATCCTCATGACTCGATAGTAGTACATCTTGCATAAACCAATTTAGCTAAGGATTAAGAACCCATCGAAAGTTATCAAGTGAAGTTGAACCCCTAGCCACTTTCCTCCATTAATCATCTCTCATTATCATTAATATTGGTTTGCTTTACTTATTTTTAATTGCAATCACCATCTATTTTTTATTCTTTAAATAATATAAGATACAAAATTCTTAGTACTTAATCTTGATCCTCGTGCAAATGATATCCGTACTCATTAGTACACTTTATTACTTGATGACTTGTGCGCTTGTAGTTCAAGGGGTTATTTTATATAACACTAACCCATCATTTAGTTTTGGCGCCATTGCCAGGGATCGATGACTTTAATACAAAATTATTGTTTCATATTACTCTAGAATTTTATTTTGTTATTTTGACCATATTTCATTTCTCTTTATTTTAGGTGTTTAACTAGAACTCGAAATTAAGATAATGAAGAAGATTTGCTTCCTTCCGATCTAAAAATTGAACGCACCCTAAACCAAAGAAGATAAGAACAATAATCAATTCAAGAAATGGAAAACCAAGAGAGACTGACCTTTGAAAGACTTTTCCATACCTCCTCTTGAAGGATTATAACCAGTTATCACCTGACCAACTGTTAATGCTATTACCTTTGAGATTAAGTTGACATTCATTCAAATGCTTACTAACACTCTAGTTTTATGGCCACTGCCATGAAGATCCAAATGCACACATAACTAATTTCTCAGAAATTTATGACACTTTTTTGGCAAAACGAAATGTTTGCAGATGCGGTGAGACTACGCCTCTTTACATTCACTCTTAAGGATAAAACTAAGGTGTGGATCAATTCTTTGGAACTTGGGAGCATCACTACTTGGGGTCAATTCTCTCAAGCCTTTTTGGCTAAACATTTTCCTCCATCTAAGATGGCTAAGCTATAAAATGAGCCACTACTTTTAGCCAATCTGATGGAGAGCCATTGAATGAAGCTTCAAAATGGTTCAAGGATCTCTTAAGAAGGTGCCCAAATCATCAAATTTCAAAGTGGTCAATTATGCATACCTTCTACAACAGGCTCTTTGGGCAAATAAAAATCACCATAGACGTATTAGTTTAGGGATCTTTATTAGATAAAACAACTGATGTGACCTATGAGTGGATAGGAACTATGGCAAACAACAACTACCAAACCTATGAGAGGACTTTGCCAAAGAAAGTAGAAGAGTTTCACAACATGGATGCCTTCCAAACCTTGCAAGCTCAGGTATCCATCTTATCCAAATAATTGAATGCCTTTACTTGTAATGTTGTGTTTCTCATTTCTTGTAGGTTACATGTGATTTTTTTTTTGGGAAAATGAGCATAAAAGTGTTGATTGTCAAATAGGGAACCCTTTTGCCTAAGAGCAAATAAACTATATAAGAAACTTCAACCTTTAACCTAATAACCCATGCTTAAATACCTATAATTCGGGGTGGCATAATCACCCAAACTTCTCTTGGTCCAATAATAATACTCTAAACCCTAAGGCTCAAGGGGCACCACCTATTTTTGAACCCCCAACACCAAACTACCAACCTCAAGAAAAGAAATCAGGCCTAAAAAACCTCTTAGAGAAATTCATAACCTCTAATAATACTAGCTAGGATAATATAAAGAGAACATGAAGAGAATTGAGGCTAACATGGACTAAGCCAATAAAAATCAATTATCCTTTATCCATAACCTTAAGATCCAAATGGGGCAAATAGTCAATGCCTTTAGTTTTAGATCCCAAGTTGTCTTACCTAGCAATTTTGAAGCCAACTCGAAAGACTAAGTGAAAGCCATCACTTTAAGGAATGGTAGGGAACTTCAACTAAAGGTGGAGGAACAAACAAAGGAAGACAATAAGGTAGGCAAAGAAGAAGAACTAATCCAAGAGCAAAAGCCCAAGGAAAAGGTCAAACCCTATGTTCGTCCCATTCCTTTCCTTTCAAGAGTCAAACAACATTCAACAAATAAATAATTTGCAAAATTTTTGGATATGCTTAAAAAGATCCAAATCAACGTACCATTTGTGGAAGTGTTTGCTTAAATACCTAAGCATACAAAGTTTTTGAAGGACATCCTTTCAAAGAAAAGTAAATTAGAGGAATACGAGAGAGTAACCTTGACCAAGGAGTATAGTGCGATCCTTGCCAATGAGTTGCTTCCTAAAAGAGGAGATCCAAGGAGTTATACTATACCTTGTGATATTAGTCATGTTTCTTTTCAAAAAGCTCTTTGTTATATAGGATCTAGCATCAATTTAATGCCTTTGTCTATTTTTGAAAAACTAGGTATTGGTGAGATGAAGCCTACTAAGATTTCTCTCAAACTAGTGGATCATTCAATTATCTACCCTAAGAGAATAGTTTTAGACATACTCATCGAAGTAAACAAGTTCATCATTTTGCTGGATTTTATAGTTCTTAATATGGAGGTGGATAAAGAAATCCCATTACTTTTGGGATGACCATTCTTAGCAATCGATGGAGCTTTGGTTGATGTTAAGGAAGACACCCTTACCTTGAGTGGGAGATAAGAAAGTGGTCTTCAATATGTATAAGGAAATGAAAAAGCCTTTGAAAGATAAATGGTGTTTGTATATATATGTCATTAAAAAGTGTACTAAGGAAGTGTTTCAAGAAAAGGTAAAAACTTTCAAATTTCAAATGGTGGCCATAGTAAGTATCAAGGATGGAAAATGAGAAAATGCTGAAAAGATAAGTGTTCAAAATTTAGAAACTTATGATGCTCCTTGTTTTTCTTTTTCTTTTTCTTTTTTTTCTTCTTCTTCTATTATTAGGCCCTTAGACTATAGGAAATATTTTGAAGTGATCCCACCTTCCATTCTTAAACCTCCTTAACTTGAGCATAAGCTTTTACCTTCATACCTTAGATACACATTTTTAGGGAGTGATGAGATCCTTCTAGTTATCATTTTTAATGAGTTTACCTAAACCAAAGATGAAAACTATTGAATGTGTTGAGAAATAAGATTAAAGCCTCGGGGTGACCATAACGTACATTAGGGGATTCGTCCTACACTTTGTATGCATAAAATTTTAATGGAAGACAATCAAAAACCCACCATAGAACACCGAAGGCAACTTAACCCTAATATAAAGGACGTGTTTAGGAAGGAAGTAGTTAGATTGCTAGATGCGAGGATTATTTACCCCTTTTTGGATAGTCCATGGGTTAGTCCAGTCTAAATAGTTCCTAAGAAATGAGGGATGACGATTGTAACCAATAATAATAATGAACTTATTCCTACTATGACCGTGATGTGTTAGAGAGTGTGTATTGACTATAGGAAGCTAAATGTCGCAACTTATAAGGATCATTTTCCCTTACCCTTTATTGATCAAATGTTTGAAAGACTTGCAGGTTATATGTACTATTGCTTCTTAGATGGGTATTTGGGCTATTACCAAATTCAAATGGCACTGGAGGATCAAGAGAAAAGAACATTTATACACCCATATGGTATAATTGCTTATAGGTATATACTCTGTGGCCTATGCAATGCACCAACCATTTTTCAAAGGTGAATACGACTATATTTTCCAAAATGGTGGAATGAAAGGAATAAATATTCATGGATGATTTCTTTATTTTTAGTGATACCTTTGATGCTTGTTTGGCTAATCTTGATAGGGTTTGAGAAAGATGTGAAGAGACAAACCTCATAATTAATTAGGAAAAGTGTCATTTCATGGTATAAGATGGCATTGTGCTTAGGCATAAAATCTCTTCTGTGGGAATTGAAGTGGACCGAGTAAAGATCAAGGTCATAGAAAAATTACCTCTTCTAACATCCATGAAAGGGATAATGAGTTTTCTAGGCCACGTGGGATTTTACTAGTGTTTCATTAGAGATTTTTTTTTTCAAGATTTCTAAACCTCTTTGTGATCTCTTAACTAAGGATATTCCTTTCACCTTTATGTCTTGATGTTTTTCATAAGTTGAAAAAGGAACTTATTTTCATGCCAATCAAGATAAAGTTGGATTGGTACTTGCCATTTGAGTTGATGTGCAATGCAAATGACTACGTCATTAGGCTTGTGTTGGGGTAAAGGAAATACAAAAAGTTTCATGTTATATACTATACGAGTTGGACCCTTAATATTGCCTAACTCAACTGTACCACTACGGAAAAAAAGATCTTGGCTATTTTTTTTTTTTTTTTGCATTTGATAAATTTAGATCTTATTTACTTGGTTCTAATGTGATTATTTATACTAATCATAGATTAATTCATTATTTGCTAGCAAAGAAGGATGCCAAGGCTTATAAGATAAATCCTCTTACTTTAAGAGTTTGACTTAAAGATTAAGAATAAAAAGGGCATGAAGAACTTGGTTGCCAATCATCTTTTATGCCTAGGGAATTTAAAAAAAGAGAAGATAAGTATTTCAATTAATGAAACTTTCTCGAATGAAAAACTCTTTCTTTTGAAAGCTCTCCAAACTATATGGTATGCTGATTTTATGAATTATTTAGTAAACAACATTGTTCCTCACGATTTTACTTCCCATGAAAAGAAAAATTTATGCATGATGTTAAATTTTATTTATGAGAAGAACCTTATCTATTTAAAAAATGTGCCAATGGTATTATAAGAAGATGTGTATTAGAGGAGGAGATGGGAGATATTTTGTTTCATTATCATACCTGAGAATGTAAAGGACACTTTGGTCCCTCTGCATCTAAGGTATTACAAAGTGGATTCTTTTGGCCCTTATTATTTACTGATTCTTTTACTTTTATCAAAGCTTATGATATGTACTAAAGAACAGATAATATCTCTAAGAGAAATGAGATGGCATTGAATTCTATGATTGAGGTAGAACTTTTTGACATTCAAGGAATTGATTTCATGGGCCTCTTTCCCAAGTCATTTGGGAATCAATATATTTTAGTAGCAGTTGACTATGTTTCCAAGGGGGTTGAAAGCCATAGCTGCCCCAATTAATGATGCTAAAGTGGTGCTCCAGTTCTTAAAGAAGCATATCTTCACAACTTTGGAGCCCCGTATGCAATCATAAGTGATGGGGGGTCACACTTTTATAATTGACAATTCAATTCCTTTATGAAGAAGTATGGCGTAACGCAGAATATTATCATGTCGTACCATCCTCAAATGAATGGACAAGTAAAGTGTCTAATAGGGCGATAAAGCATATCTTAGAGAAGATGGTAAATTCTTCAAGGAAAGATTGGTCATTTAAACTTTTTAATACACTTTGGGCATATAGGACTGCTTATTGGACACCGATTGGTCCTACACCTTACCGTTTGGTGTTTGGAAAAACTTGTCAGTTACCAGTTGAATTGGAACATCAGGCTTTTTGGGCAATTAATTTTCTAAACTTTGATTTGAACCTCATCAGTGATAAGAGAAAACTTTAGCTTTATGAACTTCAATCTTTACATCTTCAAGCCTATGAGAATAATCGAATTTATAATGAGAAAATCAAATGGTGGCATAACAGTCACATATTGAAAAAGGACTTCAAGGAAGGATAAAAGGTGCTACTCTTTAACTCAAGATTGTGCTTCTTTCCAAGCAAATTCAAGTCTAGGTGGTCAGGACCCTTTGTTATAGTTAAAGTTTATCCTCATAGTGCCATTGAAATAAAAAAACCCCAAGGATGAAATCTTCAAAGTCAATGCACACCTCTTGAAACCCTATTATGAAGAAGAGACTACACACAACAGGAAGACTCTCTATCTCCCACATGCCTCCATATAAAAGCCAAACACCAGGTTAAGCTAGAGACCTTAAATTAGCATGTTCACATGATAATCTTAATATTCTCTTCTTTCTTTCTTTCATTACATAATTTATTATTTTGTTCTAGTCTTTATCTTTTTCATTATGTTATTTTCTTTGATTTTATAGGTTATCATCAAGGAATTCACTATTCAAGACATCAAACAAGTTTGGGGGAGTTATCTTTTCCACTTATCTTTCTTTTCATATTGTTCCTTGGACCTTTTAGTTGTGTTCTTAATGTATAGTTTGGATTTTAACATGATTTCCTTATTTTGTTTGCTGATTTTAATGTTTGCAAAGGTTAAGATGAGTAAATGGTCATAAGGGTTAAGACTCATGGTTGTTGGCCCTTGTGCACTCAGAAGGGGGTTGAATTGGTGGGAAATTTAAAATTTTTGAAGGGAAGGATATGATATAAGTTTTAGAAAAAGTAGAAGAAGAATAAAACACACGAAGGTATATAATGGTTTTGGTATTAACCAACCCTAAATCTACTCCCTAATCCTTCCAATTAGGTGTTCCATTAATATCAAATGGTGTTTTAAAGGTCACACCTAACTTTACAACTTATGTTTTACAAAGGCTCACAAAAAATCGTACAAGCATTTTTCAAGGCTAACACTCAACTTAACAAGAGTTTTACAATTAAATGCTAATTCTTAAAATCAAACCCAATGGTGTTTAATGTTCACACCAAACAATAACAACTCAAATGCAAGAAATTGAATGAGTAAGAGTTGAGAAATAAATTTGTAAGAGTTTGGCTATAATGAATGCTATTCTCTTGCATTTATGTCCACTTGGTGGAGTATTTATAGGTTTCTCCCACTAGATAGACGTTAGAGACAAAGCTATGCTCAAATCTCTAAAGTGTGTTAGGCAAATCTACATTAGTGCTTATCAGGCCATAGTCACGACCGCTACATGATACGACCTAAGACCAATACCTATAGATCGAGTAGGCACATTTACCTATTGAGTATAGTATATTATAGGAGTATCGAGTGTCGATCCCTCGAGAACTAAAAGTATTAGTATTAGCTATTTCTTTATTATTTAATTGATAAATTTAAGTGAATTAATTAACTAATTAATAACTAAAATAAAATAATTCAACAAACTATAATAATGGAAATATGAACTAGAGAGTGGGGAGAAGGTGACTAATATGACAAAAAAAACTCAAGTATTGAATCCCCCTACTACTTATTAAGAAATTAATTTTCTAACAATACAATCTAATTCAATATTTATGGAATCATGAAAATCCCTTTAGTATGTTAAAGTCCTTCTCAAGATCATTAACATCTAATTCTAGGTTGATTAATTGGAATCTCTTCCTAATTAAAATCTCTAAAATCGCAATATAGTTCTTTTGAATTTCACTTTTAGGTTTGACCCTAATCCAGAGGATTTATGTTATCCTATCTCTAAGATTAAGAAATTAATTTTTCAACAACACAATCTAATTCAATATTTATGGAACCGTGAAAATCTCTTTAGTATGTTAAAGTCCTTCTCAAGATCATTAACATCTAATTTTAGGTTGATTAATTGGAATCTCTTCCTAAATAAAATCCCTAAAACCGTAATAAAGTTCTTTTCAATTTCACTTTTAGAATTAACCCTAATCCAGAGGATTTATATTATCCTATCTCTAGGGGTACATGCAACTCCTTTCAATTATGCTAAATCTATTCAATAACTTGATTTCTCAATCTAAGTTTAAAGAATTAAAACAAGAATCAAAATTCTGGACATATCAATTTAAGGAGAAAAAGAGCAAACACAATTGAATTCTACAAAATAATGAAAAGATTATATTATCTAAAGAAAATTACAATTCAAAACTCATCTTAGGGTGCATCATACCCAAGTGCTTCATTAATTTAGCTCATAATAAAATTATTAGCCAACATCAAAATAAAAAGAAAATAAAATAGAAAAGTTTTCATTATAAAATCCTTGTATTCTCCAATTCTCTTTAAGCTTGATGGATGACCAATAATTCTCCTTTTGTGGAAGCTTCTTCTCTAGAAAAATAAAAATTAACAAAAAGACTTCTGAAAATAATAATCCTCATAAACAAAAGTTCCTCCTCTCTTTATAATCTTCTACTCCCATTCAAAATAGGAAAAACATATTCTCCCCCTCCATTTAGGAAAATAACGAATAAAAAACTCTCTTATTTTAAATAGGTCCTAGTGAAACTACTAATTCTGCATGGACTCCTCTTTTGCACGACTCTTTCTAATTTGAATTGGGATTGAACTCAAATTTTGTCTGAAAAATATCAGAACTGATCTTTGAACTATCAAATTTTTGTTTAGTCCCTAAATTTTTGAAACTGCACAATTTCACCAAAAAAACTCCCATCATTTATCCATCAGTTCCAATTTCCAGGATTTCCTATAAAATCACAAATTAACAGCCAAAAGTGAGACATCGTCTGGTATTTTCTCCAAATTAGACTCAATTAATAATAAAACTAGCCCTGTAAAGAACTATCATTACACATGGATCACGATTGCTATATGCCTTTCACTTTGGAATTTGCCGAGTAGTGGGAGAGATCTTTAACGGCTAGCGACATTGTTCCCTTAGAAGGTTAGTCGTTGGAGCCTTTTTTTGGTTTTTGAGTGTCATGATTGTTATATCAAGGTGGCGATCACGAAATCAACCTCGCTCGCTAACTGGACATTACTACCAGCCACGATTGCCACTGTCCAATTTGGAGTTCTTGAGTTGGGCTTGTAATGGTCGTTATGATAATGTTGCAGTCGCGATATATGAATTTGTAACTATCTTGTGGCAAGTGGCTTGAGCTAAATGAAGCTTAGAAATTCCTCCAAACTCAATTAAAAGTTGTGGTTGCTATCAAGGAGATGATTCTTACCGTGATTGCTACTATCCAATATGCGTATGAGACTTGTCTTTGTATAATGGCTATTTTATGAGTGGCAGTCACGATTTTTAGGCACTTCTTGATTTTATGCTCTATTCAACTTAGTAGCAATGGCTATTTTGTGAGTGGCGATCACGATTTATAGGCACTTATTGATTTTATGCTCCATCAAACTTTCAATAATGTTTTATTTTAATTTCTGCAAACAACAAACTTAGATAAGGCATTAGAACTATTTAATCTTGTGTTGTCAAGGTCAAAAGAGAGATTGACCTAGGTTTGATCACTTAGTCTAATAATCTCCCTCTTTTTGATTTTCACAGCCCTAGATTGAATTTTGTAAGAATAACTTGTGTAATGTCTTTGAAAGTTGGATAAATGTTCTAAGAAGTTGAAGTAGTCCATGAAATGCTTGCTCCTAACTAAGTACTATACTCCTCCTTAACCAAGTTGATTAAGTACTATACTCCCTCTTAACCAAGTTAATCTATGCATATAAGATAGTTTCTCTCTCTATTTGTCAAGATCAAAAAAGGAGAAAATTAAGAGGGAAAAACATAAAGTGAAGCATAGTGGGAATGACAAGCATGATGTCAATTACTAATGAGAAATGCAATTAGTTGAAAATCAGAGAATATCAATAGAATTATTATTATAAAAGAAATAAACCATCAACATATACAAACATTCACGAGGTTTTTGATAACAACATACATGAGCCTTAAAAAATAGAAAAAAATGGAAAAGAGAAGAAAAAAGAGAACGAAAGATCTAAAAACTAAAGATCATCTTCATCGTCAAGCTCTTCAGTGTCTCCTTTTATTTCTTCATCTTTTGGATCTTTATTTTAAGGACCATCTTCATTGGTTGGCCCTTGAGATGTTTCCCTTATTGTTTGGGCTTGAGGAGTGCCTTCCTCATCTTAATCGTTTAATAAATCAAAATCGGGTAGGAAACATGGCTCAATTTTAAGTTTTCATGGATCTCCATTATATCTCCATAAAGATGAAGAAAATTGAGCCTCTTAAGGACTTTCTTCAATAGTTTGGAGGCCTTGGCCAGAGAAGATGTAGAAGAAGAAAAGGCTTTGGATTGGCCTTTACCTTTTGAAGGTAAAGGGAGATCTTTTTAAGGCATAACCCCTTTTTGGGGGTTCTTCAAGCACCAATCTTCTTCTCTTTAATGCTTAAGAGGCAACCAATTAAACTATGGTTTATGCTTCAAACAAAGTAGTTATGTGTGTTTGGCTTAATGACTTTGGCATTTAAGAGATAAGTTAGGTCAAGTCAATTCTTCTTTGGGTCATGAATAGGGGATAAAAGGGCTTCAATCTCAAAAGGTAGAGCCCCAATTATAAATGGCAATCATATATGAGGGAAAGAAAAATTGGCACTTACTTTGCCTAAATGCTCCATTTGTTTAAAGAAAAACCTCTTTGTTTGAATGGGTTGTGTTAGACAAGGATGGCTAATCCTAAGTCTAAAACCTCTTTTGATCTTGATAAAGAAGATTGATCATCACAAATATTTCAAATAAGTGTTGATTTTGCAGAAATAGATAAATCTCTCAAGAAGAGATGGAAGGAGTTGTTAAACTCCAAAGCAACATGTAAATCACGATCGCAATCTAGGATTTGCGACCGTGACTCATGTTAAGACATGCTAAAAATCAGTAGACAAAATCGTGAAGCCATTCTCGGCCGCGACCCATGCAAAAGAAGGAGCCTAATTGTAACAGTAGAATTCGCGGTCTGTGTCGCGCTAGAATTTCGATCGCGACTTTCAAAAACTCTAGGATAAGGATCAAGTTCACCATCACAGCTTGACAAGTGTCCCAAGTAACCGTTGAAAGTCAAAAATCACGATGGGCACTTATTGGTAGCGACCGCAAACCCAAAAGAAGAAGATGAGCACTTTTGGCAGAGGAATTCACATTATAGTCAAGTCTTGTACAAGATAAATCACGACCGCTACATTTGAGAGCAGGTGAAAGGCAATGATTATATTTTTTCTAGTAAACTAATCAGAAGCTACCACGTGGACTTGCCGTTAGACATAAATGAGATTTTCCTTATGAAATTTAGAAATCGCGACCGCGAAAGAGTAGTAGCGACCGCAATTTCATCTTGACAAGCATTTAAAACAGAATCTGCATGGCATGTCTTAAAGATTTGATAAGGTATGGTTTGCAACGTCTCTTTGGTGAAGTTTGGGTATAAATACACCACCAAACAACCATGAATAAGGTTGCTAAGGAATTTAGTACAAGTGATTAAAGCTCTCAATCTTTGTTACTCATTTCCTTCATTTTCTTTATGAAATTGTAATTGTTAGGTGTGAGTATTAAACACCAAGTTGTAAGGTTGTAGTGTTAGCCTGCTAAAACACTCTAAGAAAGGTTTAAGTGTGAGCCTAGTGAAACACTTGAGTGAG
>CATIWR010510591.1:0-15765 GCA_949677035.1 Omphalea diandra | reverse complement strand
TATATATATATATATTATAAACGAATGTATGTATATATAAATACATACATATATATGTAGCTAACTTAGTTATCTTTTTTGAATACAAAGTGAGGGGAGTATTGTTTAAATCTAGCTAGCTATATGTATTAACAAAACATCATGACATAGTCATCCTTCTTATAATATATCATGAACTAATTAGGAATTTAAGTCATCCTTATTATCACCGAAAACATCACATAAATCATTTACAACATCATCATATTATCAACTTTTTTAATTATTCACATTAATACATTTGCTCTTTTACTTAAACTACTTATTTAGAATACTTAGCTAATAATAAAATAAAGATGCATGATCATGTTCTAAAGGATAGAGATAATGAAAACTATAATAAACTATAACGCCTTACCTTTTACAAGCACATTTTTTAAAAGTAACAAACTTCTTTTAGCATCACTATTATGCATTCACCATGGTCTAACTGATGTTTAGCAATATGAATCTTATGACTACCAAAAATATAACAAAGAGTAAGGCATTTGTACCATAATAAGTATAAAGAGTAGTTTCTCAACTCACCATTGAGTAAGACATCAAATTTGGAGTCCAAAACTCCCACTTATAACATGTAACAATTAACCATAAATAACTTATATTATAAACATATTATAAAACTTAATCATATCATAAATAGGGAGATTAACTTACCCAAACCATCATCAATTTAAGGGCACCCATAAAAACCCTTAGGGTATTCCTGAGATAGAGTCTCCAAAAACATAATAATCTTCAATTAACATAATTAAACAATTTATAATGCACAAACATATCAACATCTTAAGGAAACAAAGTGAAATTCATCAAAACCTCAAAAGAGACCCATAAAACCCAAAGCTGAGGTTTTGGAACTCAAAGCCTTCAAACTAATCTAACCATGAAACTTAGTTTATAAAGGTTAATGAATCCAAAATTAAAAAAAAATAGAAAAGAGGAGATGGAAGAACCTATTTTTCCTAATTTTTACCTCTGAGGAATCCTACATCACCCATATTCAATCTATTATGAATTTTTACTCTAATCAGTCTAAAAACAAATTCAAATCAAAGAATGAGGCATAAACTTTCTTCATTTAAAGAATAAAAGAAAGTTAATGCTCAATTATTGAAGAAAGAGAAAATTCACACTTATGCACAAACACTTGGATCATAGAATTAAAAGGTAGATTAAGGCTCTTAATCACTTTAGAATGTGCTTACATCGTGGATTTAGTGTTTGAAGATGTATAATTAAGTGGGAAAAAGTTTAGAGAGAGAAAAAGCAAAAGGGTTTAGAGAGGATATAAAATTTTAATTTTCTTTTACCAAATGGTGCATATATAAAGAGAAAATTCACCCTTATGCATAAACATTTGGATCATAGAATTAAAAGGTAGATTAAGGCTCTAAATCATTTTTAGAACGTGCTTGCATCATGGATTTAGAGTTTAGAGATGTATAATTAAGTGGGAAAAAGTTTAGAGAGAGAAAAGGCAAAAGGGCTTAGAAAGAATGAAAATTTTAATTTTTTTTTTTTTGCCAAATGGGGTATATATAGGCCATGCCATTCAATATGGTTGTTTTGTATTGAACAGGTCATTTAAAGGAGCTTGGTCATTTAAACATGAATAGCTCATTCAAATGGATTTGAAAATGTCTATTTAAAAATGAATAGCCCCATTAAGCAAGGGTAAAAATCTTGATTTTTGCACAAAAATGTGAATGATCGTGCAACCTATTTGAATGGGCCATTTAGCCTTCTATATCTATGAACTCATTTTTTAAGTCCTCTCAAGTCTAGGTTTCAATTTAACATGCTTCAACTTATTTTAACTCATTCTTAAATACCTCAAACATTTGAAGAGCATGCCAAAAATTATCTTAAAAGTGCACAACTCCTAAGGAACAACTAATGTACACGCTTAGGAAAAGCCAGGTTGTTACACATAAATAATTAGCTATATATGTGCATTCAAAGCCTTAATGGTAACTATAAGTTAGTTACTCTAACACATCTTCATATAAGCGTTGTAGAACCATCCTTTAGGATTGTATAAACCATAATAATGCCTTAAATTTCATATATTAACATACAATATTTGCTAAAAATGAGTCTCAACTATTATATCCTTAGATTAGGATAGAGGTTAAGTCCTTAGGTTAGCATAACATATTAGATTAAATGGGCAAAAGAATTATAAAATCTAAGTATGGTTAATGCCATTAATGGAATTTTCTTTGGGGCTAGGAACTAAGATCAAACCCTTATTTCTTTCAATTTGTTGAGTTCTTTTCGCATAATAAACAACCAAATCTAATCACTATTATATTTATGATCTTACTCTCAATAAGAGATACAATGGTAAGGTTACTATAAACATTTTAAAGATGAGATCTAATTGTTACCCATTTAGATGTGTCAACTACAATGAGATCTTTAGGATTATACTTCTTGAATATCTAATCCTTTATAGGCTCTTGTTCTTAAAGTTCCTCATGTGGAGGGATGACTCTTCTTCTTTAATTTTGACCATCTTCATGTTTGTCATCCTTCCCTAAGTCTTCATTTTGAACACTAGTGATAAGCTTATCAAGATTTCTTATAAGATCATCAACATAATATTCCTTTTTAGAGGAAAAAGGCTTAGACTCATCAAATACAACATGCATTAACTCCTCTACAATAAAAGTCCTTTTACTCAATAACCTTTACTTATGGTAAAGTTACCCAAGAAAATTTCTTCATCAAACTTGCCCAAATTATCCTTGGTATTAAGAATGAATATTTATATTTGAAACTTTAAAGTAAAAAGCTTAGGCTTTTTGTGAGTTCAAAGCTCATAAGGATGTTCTTTAAAAATGTCTAGTTAGAACTTTATTTAAAATATGGCAAAGTTTTTACAATTTTTGCCCAAAAATATTTTAGCAAATTTCTTATGAAGTCTTTTCCTTCAACAACACCATTTTATTATGGTGTTATAAGAGTAGAAAAGTTATGAAAAATATCATTATTATCACAAAATATTTAAAATTTTCCATTTCAAATGCTCTATAATAATCACTTCTTACATTTGAAATTTTAAAACCTTTTTCATTTTGAACACATTTTACAAATACTTTAAAATCATTAAAATATTAATGCATATGAGCTAGGAAGAGAAACCAGTTGAACCTAGAGTAATCATCAATAATGATAAATGCATAATGCATGCCTTTTATGCTAGTTATTTTAATAGACCCAAACAAATTCATGTGTAATAATTGAAAAGATCTAAAAGTGAATACTTTTTTCTTGGGTTTTAAAGAATATTTGACTTGTTTACCTTTTTGATATACATCATAAACATATCTTCGGAGAATTTGATTTTAGAAAGTCCTTGTATAAGCTCCTTTTTCTTTAAGTTTTCAAAGAGACCCATGTTTACATCTCTAAGTCGTTTATGTTTTGTCCATCCCTCATCAACTAAAGATAAAAGCACTTGACACTTTGGTTAGATATAGATAAATTACATAAATATTATCTACTTTTGACTAAGAAAAAATAATTTTTTATTACTCATTATTGATTCATAGCATGTCTAAGGTTCAAAAATAATTTTAAGTCCCTTATCATATAATTGATTCATAGTTAAAAGGTTATGCTTGAGTTTATTTATACACAATACTTTATCAAGTATGGTTACTCATCCTCACCCGCTTTAACTATATTTAATGATTTTGTCTTTGTTATTATTACCAAATGTCACATTTCCATTACCCTTTTTCCTTTAAAGTGAGGAAAAGTGTCCCACATGTCTAGTCATGTGTCTTGAGTATCCATTATCATGAAATCATTAATCTTTGTTTATTATGGATTAATAAAACACCTACAAAAGCAAGTCATCTTATTTTAGGTGCCCAAATATACTTAGGAGTTTTAGGGTTTAATGGTCATCAATTACTATTTGCTTTTTATAATCTTAAAATGGTAAGTAATATGGTCATGAAAGCATAATAAAAATAGTTATCATTAGACGTGAATTTTGGCCTATATGGTGCATCAGTAGGTGTAAATGCTTTCTTACGCATGTATATTCTAGGCATATGATATATCTTTTATCATAACCATAATGCTTATGCATGTAGGTATAATCATATCTTGTCATATAAGTGCAATATCTAAGTGCATAGTGTTACACATTTTGCCTTTTAAGCTTATAATATGCATAAAAATAAGCATAATTGGCCTTATCTTATAGTGTTCTTTTGCATGCATGTACATATGGTCTCACTTTAGGCTTAGGTGCTTTTGAAGCATTTTTAGCCTTACACTTAAAAGCTTATAGTTTGGCACTAGCATTAGCCTTTTGCGAAGTGACTCAGGTTTTGGCACCTTAGGAGCTAGGTGTCCTTAAGTGTTTTATCTTCATGAAGTATAAAGAAGGAATATAAGTAAATGAAGATTTATAAGTTTATTCTATACCATATTTAATATATAGGTCTTTTTTTCCATCTAGGAAGACATCTAATTTTTCTTTATCTTTAGCAAACTTAAAAAGACTTTCTTTTAAGCTTAAGCTTTCCTATTTCAAACATTTAGCCTCTTTGTTCAAAGCTTTCAAGTTTCTCAAATATCTTTTTCAATATTCAAGTTATTTTTGAAGCCTAAAGAGAAGTTTTAAAATCTTTTATTTTATTTGTCACTTTCGAATGATTAGCATTCATCCATGTGATAATGCCACATAATTGGTCACGGGATGTTGAATCAAGGTGATTTACTAAATTGTTGCTTTCATTATGATATTAATTTAGCTCCATAACCTGAAGTATGAATGTGTCACATCTTCATCATTAGAACTCTCATGTTTTGAATCACTTTAATCATCCTAAGTAATTGTAGGGCTTGCAAAATATATGCATCTTAAAGAATCATTTTTAATGAATAATATATTTAATTTGACAATATGAGGATTATTTGCATCTTTTTATTTTTGATTTTCCTTTGACCCACAATAATGAGAACTTTTCCTTTTCTTATACTTTTTTACTTAGATTTATTATGACCTATGCATGGTGCTTTATTCTCTTGATATGTAGAATTATCATTGTAGAACCATTCAAAATAATCCTAAATGTCCTTGGCGTAAGAACTACTAGAAGTCTTAGCATAATCAATGTCATTCAGAAAGCTTCTTAAAATTTCCAAAGCCTTTATATCTAAGGAAAATAACTCTATTTTTCTTGCTTTCCATTCCATTAGATTTTGGTGTTCCCCTTACAGTCTTTTTAGGAGTCTTTTTTCCATCTTCATTTATGTCCTAATCTCTAGCCCTTCACTTTCGAGATAAATTTTCCATTTTTTGTAATATGGATAGTTTTGGTTATCTAAGTATGAAGCATGAGGATTGATTTACTTGCTTAAAGCTAGATTTTTCTTAACCTTTTCTCCTTTATAATTCAGTCTTTATAAATAAGTCATAATTTGATACCATTTAATATCATTTAAATGCCCAAAAAGGGGATGAATTGGGTATTAAAATTTTTTATAAGGATATATAAAGCTCAACTTTCATTAAAAAATGAGAGTTAAGGAATGAATATAAAGATTTATAGATGTTTAAACTTATCCATTTATGTCATTTTCTAAAAACCACTTAAGAGTTTAACTACCACAAGTAACTTATGGATGCCATGAGAGTTATACAAGCTTAACACTTCAACTGGATTTAAACATAACTTATGTTAGACTAGGTTGGTCAAACCTAAATCAAAAATTTCTTTAATCTTAACAATATAGATTGAAAGGTTCTAATGCTAATTTTAAGTTTTGTTCTTACAAGAATTACAGTGGGAACTCATTAGAAGTTGAATGGAAGTAAAATGCTCAAAGTATATAAAGTAACTCCTAAATCATGACCATCGCTCAGAGGTCGTGACCACTATTCCCAAAAATCTTAGGAACATTTGATCCAATTTGATTCACGATAAATGTCATGGTCATTGCCTTTAAATGATTATGGAGAGACTTCAAACTGTCAATAAGGGCAAGCAACAAGTCAAAGGAACCGTTGGAAGCTCAAAAGTTGCATCAACAACTAATTGGTAGTGACTGTAGTATGCCTTAATAAAAATCTCTAATCAACTAGTTTATTTTACTATCAAAGTCATGACCACTCCTTTCAGCACATGACCGTGACATTCAAACTTCTTTAGAGCGATCTAGTCGCTAGTTTTCTAAAAGACCATTGGCCAACTACCACGTGTAACTAATTGTTAGACATAATTAAAATTCATGACCGTGAATGAGTAAAATCCAAAGCGAATTGTGACTTACGATTACGAATGGAGTGTAGCCACCGCGATCTTAGTCTGATGAGCATTAAATGCATGATTTTGCCATAGTTTCATTTGTAATGGATCTTTAATGGTAAGAACCTATAAATATTCCACCAAATGCTCTTAAATGTAAGATAATAACAATTTATTATGGCTAAACTCTTGCAAATTTTTTTCTGAACTCTCGACTTTTAATTTTCTTATACTTGAGTTGTAAAGGTTAGGTGTAAGCCATCAAAAGGTTTTAGACTATTCTTTGTATAGAAAAACTCTTATTTAGGTTAAGTGTGAGCCTTTAGAAAATACTTATAAAGGTTATGTGTTAGCCTTTGAAAACACATTGAGTAAGTTAGGTGTGAGCTTGTAAAACACCATTGCATGATAGTGAAATACCCAATTAAAAGAATATGTATTGTTGGTTAATACAAGTGTCTTTGGTTGCCTCTTTTCCTACTCATTTCTTTAAACTTAAAATCACTTACACTCCCTCCAAAATTTAAAATTTCTCACTAATTTAACCCCCCTCTCATGTTCTTAGTACATATAGTATCAAAGCATAATATCAATTTAAGCCTTAATTGTGTGAGAAAAGATCAATGGCATAAGAAGGAATTCAATCTCACCTCAAACCTTTATTTAATGGATCCAACTATACTCAATGGAAGTATAAAATGGAAATCTACCTTGATAGTGATGTGCTGGATTTATGGGATATAGTTGTAAAGGAATTGAAGTCACCCACTAAAGTGGTGAATGATAATGAATAATTGATCCTAAGAGAAGAATACATTAAAGCTCATAGAAGGGCAAATGGGAAGAATAATAGGGCAATGGTGATTCTCCTAAGTTACATGTCAAGAGAAGAAACAAGTAGATTTCAACATTGTCAAATTGTACATGAAATATGGAAAGCATTAGAAAACTACCATGAGGCACAACACTTGTGAAGTCTAATAGGTTAGAGATGTGTACAACCGAATGAGAGCTCTTCATAATGAAGGAGAATCAATTCATTACCAATATGACAAAAAGACTCCTTACCATTGTCAACAACATGAAGAAGTATAGAAGAGTTCTCACCAATCATGAGGTAAATACTAACATCCTCAAGATGCTTCCTATAAAGAAGGGCAAGGATATGTAGCATCTAAGAGTCCAATCAAGAGATTGAAAAAGTGTCAATCAACGTTCTCATTAACAAACTCCTTACCCATGAGATGGTACTTAAAAAGGATAAAGAAATGAAGAAAATGAGAGCTTAATGATAAAAAGGAGAAAAGAAGACACTTGATCTCAAATCCCTTAACAAAGATAAAGAGTTGGAAGAAAGCAAAAATGGAATTGATGAAAAGTGAGAAGGAGGAAGAAGAACTGGCCACGCTATCTAGAAGGTCTAAGGAACTCATAAAGAGAAGAAAAGAAAGAAGGAATCTTAAGAAGACATCAACTTCAAGGAAAAGAATGATGATGTAACTTGCTTTGAATGTGGAATCCAAGGACACATGAAATCTATTAGCCTTTGTGCACCAAGAATGGGGGGTTGAATTGGTGGGTAATTAAATTTTTGGAGGGCAAGTTAGTAATTCAAGTTTTAGAAGAAGTAGAGGAAGAATAAATCACAAGGATTTATAGTGTTTCGGATATTAACCAACCTTATATCCACTTCTTAATTTTTCCAATTAAGTGTTCCACTAATATCAAATGGCATTTTGTAAGCTCACACCAAACTTTACAACTTGTGTTTTTACAAAAGCTCACATATAACCTCATTAGTGTTTCCCAAGGATAACATTCAACCTAAATAAGAGTTTTACAATCAAAGGCTAACTCTCAAACTCAAACCCAATGGTGTTTAATGGTTACACCAAATAACAACTCAAATATAAGAAATTGAATGCTTAAGAGTTGAGAAATAAATTTACAAGAGTTTGGCTATAATGAAAGCAATTATTGTGCATTTATTTCCATTTAATGGAGTATTTATTGGTTACTCTCACCAAAGAGAAGTAGAAACAAAACTAGTTCACAATCTCCAAAGTTGATGGAAAAAACCAATATTTAATGCTTTTCATACAAGGTTCGTAATCGAGACTACCTAATCGTGGTCGTGATCTTCACATAACCCTGAATCTGTTCATCCACGATGAAGAACCCCATTTGTATCTAATGACTAGTCCATGTGGCATAAAACCACTGTTCTTTAGAAAAAATAGTCATTACATCCCTTGAGCAAGAATGAAAGTCGCAATTGCTATTTTTCTTTTTTAGATACGATAATTATAATGAATTAGGCCTACCAGAATGGAGGTGTTGCTTTATCAAAATCATGATCTCGACTATTATTTCACCACCCCAAATTTTAATGTTTCAAAGGTTCATTCAAACACGTGGCATAATCCGATTGAAGGCTTGACTCCCTATAAGTGGATATAAAAGTAGTAGCAGCAGCAATAGACACAACATCCAATACGAAATTGTCTACCCATTTTCATTAAGCTTGATTCTGAGATAGCAGTCATGACTATTTGTTCACGGTTACGATTTACCAGTCAATTTCCAGAATTTATGTTGTCTCTTCTATTTAACTTCTAATGAGTTATTAGTTTCTACAAGATCAACACTTAGAATTGATGTTAAAACCTTTCAATCTAATTTTTCAAAATCAAAAGAGAGTTTATGACATAGGTTTAACTAACTTAGTCCAATAATCTCTTTTTTTTTTTTATTTTGACAACTTAGATTGAATTTGCAAAGGGTAAAGAATGTATAAGTGTATTCTTAAATGTGTTAGAGTGCTTCCACAAAGTTGAAGAGGTTGAAATGCTTTCACTCCCCCTCAAATATATACTAAATCTCTAGCAATTTAGAGGTTCATTTAATCTAATATATTTATTATTCTCTCCCTCTTTGCCAAGATCAAAAAGAGAGGGAATGGAAATGATAATAACAAATTAATTATCAATTGTAAGTGCAATTAGTTGAGAATTAGAGTAACACAAATATAATTTTTACTGAAGAAGGAACATCAACACAAAGAAAAATGATAATGCTCAAACTTAAACAATAAATAAAACTTTCATTAAAGGGAAACATAAATACATAAAACAAGTCAAACATATAAATATATTTGATCACACACTTAGGCTAAAATGAAAAAGGATTAAACACAATATAAAATGAAAACAAGACAAACAAAAAAGGGAACTAGAATATAAAAGAGGAATCATTATCATCAACTTTAATCTCTTCAGTATCACCTCTTTCTTCTTCATCACCTCCTCCTTAGGCCTCATCTCCTTCTTCCTCTTGGCCACCTTTTTCTTTTTGTGTGTCTTCCATTTCTTCAAAATCAAGGAAATGAAATGGAGTGGCACCAACCTTTTCTTGAAGGTCAACCAAGTCACTATGAAGGTGAGAAAGAAGAGGGAACCTTCTCTTAATCATTCTCATCACTTTATCAAGTTTCTTATTAATGAAAGAGAAAAAGATGGAAGAAGACTTTGATTTTGGGTTTACCTTGGATGTTAAAGTTGGAATTAACTATTGGGTTTTATCTTTAAGTAGTAACCTCTTTTTTTTAGAGGCATGAGCTATCTCTTGCTTCTTTGCCCCATATGATCCCAAAATATACATATATGAATCAAGATGAATGGCCTTAGCATTGGTCAAATAGGTCAAAATAAGAAAGTTTTAGGAGAAGAGATACTTTTTAATGAGGAATTTTTCATTATCATAATACTTTTTGGTGAGGAATTTTTCATTATCATCAATCAATTCCCTTACAATCTATACATGGTAGTGATGCAAGAGAGAAGAAGAAATTGGCTCTTAGGTTTGGTACTCATGTGGATCAATTGATCCATAAAGCATCTTCTGGTTTGGATGAGCTTATTTTTAATAAGGCAAAATAGAAAAGTTAGGTCTTTTTGAGAGACTTTCTCATCCCTATCACCCATAAAATTGATGGAAAAAGTTATAATTCTATAGAGGATCTAATTAGTTAAGGTTTTTATGTATTTAACCACTGAGGTTTTGGGATCATGTTTGGTTTTAATGGAAATTTCAGACCAAAACTCAGAATAGATGATGTCAAGAGAAGAGATATTGAATGGAACATCATCCACAATTTGAAAGTTAAAAATTAAGCAAAGTTACACAAAAGTAATAAAATAAGGATCCTCATATGCCTTAAAGACAAAACCATACAAACCTGTTTTAAATTCCACCCTTCGACTAAGAGTGATGGTGCATATGAACTCTTGTACTATCTCTTCATATCCTGGTTCTTCACAAAAGATGAATTCTTTCCACATAAGGTTTGAGAGGAATGCTTGAATTCTACCTTAATGCTAAGAGTTTCAAAAAAGAAAGAGGAAGGTAATTTATTAGGTTAGATGATCGTTTTGGTATTGGTTATGTATCTCCCCTTCTCTTCTTTTATGATTCCCTTCATGAGATGAAGAGGGGGATGGCCTTGAAGGTGGGCAATACCCTTCCCTTTTTCTTCTCTTATGAGTTTCTTTGGTGCCATGGTAGTGGAGGAGAACATAAGAGGGTAGAAGAGATTTGGATGTGAGAAATTTAAGTGAGATGAGAGGTTTGATGAAAAAGATGATACAAGTTGAATATAAAGGTGCAAAGGAGACTTAAATGGGCAAAGAAGAGGAGGAAAATGTTTATAAAATGGTCAAAAGAGCATTGAATGAGGAAAAGGCACCACTTAAGTGTAAAATCAATCAATGCCCAATGGTTACAATGGATCACGGTCATTATGATCGTGTAACGACCGCTTTTAATGAAATTTATGAGCAACGACTAAGATTTCCTTGGGAAAGAACCCAGTAGATGGTCAACAGAAATTTGAAAAATTTTATGGTGGCAATCATAGACAGTGACCATGAATTGATGAAGGTTGAAAGCTTGAAGAAGACTTGTAAGTAACGATTGCTAATTCTAAATCCTAATAGCGAATTATAAGGTATTTTTGAAAAACATAAAAGAAACATTAGCCTAAACTTGGTGTGATCAAAATAATATTATGGTGATTAATTTAAGCAATTTGGCATTGAAAAGCATAATTGCATAATGAATTAACACATGTATAACACAATAAGTTATCGTGCAATTTCCAATCATACCAAACAATCAATTAATATTGACAAGTATAGTAAGGTGCATAAAATGAGATCAATTTCACCCTAAAGAACTTCCATCTAGCATCCCTAGTTCCCTCTTAATGAAGTTCATTCTTTCTTTATTAAGGGGTTTAGTGAAAATATTCATAAGTTTGTGATCGATGTCAATACATTCTAACACCATTTTAGATATGATCTTTAAGAAAATGATGTCTAATATCAACATGCTTGCTTCTTGAATGTTGGATGGGATTTTTAAAAAGATTTATTGCACTTGTCTTGTCACATTTGAAGGCAATGTGATCAATATTTTTGCCATAATCCTTGAGTTATTGCTTTATCCAAAGCACTTAAGTGCAATAATAACCCGCCGCCACATATTCTGCTTCAGCGATGGATAAGGCAATCAAAACTTATTTCTTACTAAACCAAGAAACTAAACATTCACCAATGAATTAGAAAGTTCTGAAAGTGTTATTCCTATCCATCAAACTGTCGACATATTCCACATCTAAATATCTAAGAAGACGAAAGATGAATTCATAGGATACTAAAGTCCTAAATATAAAGAGCCATGCAAATACTTAAGAATTCTTTTAACATCATTCAAATGAGATTCCTAAAGGTAAGATTAGAATCTAGTACACAAGCAAATACTAAACATGACATCGAGTCTAAATGTGAGATGATTGAGGAGAGAGTCAATCATACCTTTATACTTCTTTTCATCAATGGCCTTACCCGATTCATCCTTGTTTAGTTTGATAGTTGCACTTGTTGAGGTCTTAGCTACCTTGCACCCATCTGTGCCAAACCTTTTGAGTAGATCCTTTGTGTACTTGGCTTAGTTGATGAAGATGCCTTTTTTGGTTTGCTTAATTTGAAGACCAAGCTCACCCATCATTATCATCTCAAATTCCTTAGTCATACACTTAGCAAATTCCTCATGAAGAGATTCATTAATAGCACCAAATATAATATCATCAACATATGTTTGGGCAATGAGTGTATCCTAGTTATTCTTTTTCACAAACATAGTTGTGTCCACCTTGCCTTTTTCAAAATCATTTTGTAAAAGAAATTAACTAAGCCTTTCGTACCAAGCTCTTGGAGCTTGTTTCAAACCATATAAGTCCTTAGTTAATTTGAAAACATGATTTGGGAAATCATGAGACACAAAACCCAGAGGTTGTTAAACAAACAATTCCTCCTCAATGAAACCATTTAAGAATGTACTTTTCATATCCATTTGAAAAAGTTTAAAATTCATGTGACAATAAAAGGCTAAAAAAATTCTAATGGCCTCTAATCTTGCAATGGAGGCAAAAGGTTTCATCATAATAAATGCATTCCTCTTAGATTTATCCTTTAGCAACCAATCTAGCTTTATTTTCAACTATGAAATCTTGTTCATCTAACTTATTCCTAAACATCCATTTACATCCCACCATCGGGTGTTCCTTAAGCCTCGGAACAAGTTCCCAAACTTTGTTTCTCTCAAATTGGTTGAGTTCTTCTTGCATAGAAATCACCCAATTTTTATTATCAAGAGCCTCATCAATTGATTTTGGTTCAATTTGAGAAACAAAAAGTAAGATTATTATCTAAAGCATGCAATTGAACTTTAGTACTAATTCCGTTAGATGTCTCACCAATGATAAGATCTTTTAGATGATTCTTAAAGTATCTCCAATTCTTGGGTAGTCTTTGAACTTGGTTTTCCTCTTATTGAGGTTGAGGTTCTTCAACTTCTTATGATGGCTTATTATCTTTAAGATCAATCACAATTTTCTTTCAAGTTGAATTAAGCTCCAACTTCTCAAAGTCACTTATAAGATCATCAACAATAGAATCTTTCCCAAGATCAAGTTTGCTAGAATTATCAATACAATATTCATAGACTCTTTAACCATCATAGCCTTTTTGTTAAATGCCCTATAGGCTTTGCTAATAGTGGAATAGCCAAGAAAGATACCCTTATCGATTTTTGATGCAAATTTTCTAATGTTGTCCTTGATATTGAGTATTTGCACCCAAATACTTTAAGATATAAAAACCAGGGTTTTTTACCATTCCATTACTCATAAGAAGTTTTGTTCAGAATAGGTCTTTTGAAAACATGATTTGCAATATAACATAAAGTATTGATGGTGTCGGCCTAAAAGTAAAGAGTACTCATTATGCATAGTTCTAGTCATGTCTACCAATGTTTTATTTTTTCTCTCTACAATTTGTTGTGGTGTTCTAGGAGTAGAAAAGTTGTGAGAAACCTCATTCTCCAAACAATAGTTTTCAAAAGATTCATTATGAAATTTTTTTTCCGTGGTCACTCATAATGAAAGAAATGAAGTAACCTTTTTCATTTTGAACTCTTCTAGCAAAACTTGTGAAAGCATCAAAGGTATCACTCTTATGAGTAAGAAAGGATACCTAAGTGAACCTAAAGTAGTCATCAACTAAGAAAAATGCATAATGTTTTCCACCAAGACAAGCATGCCTAGTAGGTCCAATTAAGTCCATATGAATGAGTTAAAGAGATCTAAAAGTACTTACAATATTTTTTGCTTTAAAGGATATTTGGTGTTGTTTCCCCATTTAAGAAGGCCTACATATCTTGTCCTTTATGAACTTGAGCTTTGGAAGACCCTCAATTAGCTCTCCTTTTGACAAACTTTTTGTAAAAGCTTCATGCTAGCATGTCAAGTCTTTTATGCCAAAGTCAAGAATTATTACTAACTGAAATAAGATACTTAAAGGATTGGTTAGCCAAATTATCTAAGTCAATTGATAGGTATTGCCTCTCTTTTCACCCTTAAACACTACCTTCTTATCCACTAAGGTGGTAACCTGGCATTCTCTAGGGTCAAAGGTGAATTTATTACCTTTGTTACATAATTGACTTACACTCAAAAGATTATGCATTAGTCCTCTAACCAAAAGAACATTATCAATGAAAGAGAAACCTCTGTTACTAATAATTCTAATGACAATTACCTTACCCTTGGCATTATTTCCAAAAGTGACATTACCACCATCCTTCACTTTAATGTCTATGAATAGCTTCTTATTTTTTGTCATATGCTTTAAGTACCCACTATCCAGATGTCAATCATTATCTTCTTTGGTGGCTTCCAAGCATTCCTAAACAGTTCATCTTTGTTTTAGACCAAAGCATACTTGGGCCCTTAGGGGTTAGGTTTAGAAGGATCCTTCAATTTGAGGTGTGCCTTCCTAATATAACAAAAAAACATTTATATGCTCATATTTCATGCAATAATGGTGTTGGAGCTTAAACTTATGAATCTTTCTCCTATAAACAACCTTAGCATGAGTAAGGACCTTTCTCACACTTTGGTTGTGTGAATACATGCAAGTGCATGAGTGAGGAGTAGAAGAGAAGTTTTTATGAATGTGTTTTTGGACATACTTTTTGAGTACATGTATGTATGATTGGCTCTTTGAAACTTAGCTCTTAATCTTGGGTAGCCTTCCTTTTGCCATTGGACTTATGAGGCTTAGTGCTTGAAGCACTATTCTTTCCAACAACCTCAATACTAGAAGTTTGAGATGTAGAGGCTCTAATGAATGTAGGAAGAGAAGATGTAGATGAGTAAGCTCCATTAAAGCCTAAACTATGTCTCACTAAAGGAGGTGTTTGAGATATAATAAGAGTATCTAAGGTTTCCTTCAGTTTATGAAATCTTAATATGGAATTCCTAAGTTCAATCATTTCACCTTTTAAAGTGTCACTTTATTTTCTCAAAGAATTAAGAGAGGATGAAGTTTTTGAAAGATTTTCTAAAGATTTCTTAAGTTCTTCATTAGAAGTCCTCAAGTCACTTATAAGATTATTTAAGCATTTAAATTCATTCTCAAGTTTTTAACACTTTTTCTTGTAAGTTTTTATTTGAGATTTATATTTATCACATCTCAATGTTAAAGCTTTAAGGAGCTCATCATCCTCACCATCTAACTCATCATAATCATGACAAGAATGTGAAGAAATACTTACCTCATTAGAGGAGTCCTCTTGAGCCATGAAACAAAGGTTGGCAACTTTTTCATCTTTTTCTGCCTCATATGAGCTATCATCCAAAATGGCCTTGAAGCTCTTTTTCTTTTCTCCTTGTCCCATTTCTTCTACTTCTTAGGTGTTGTCCCTAGGCACCAAGAAGGGGGGTTGAATTGGTGTTTAAAAATTTAAACTAAAGATTAAGGGAAGAAGAAAGAATTGCAAGAAGACAAAGATTTTATAGTGGTTCGGGCAAAACAATCCCTACATCCACTCCCCA
>CATIWR010510483.1:0-10463 GCA_949677035.1 Omphalea diandra | reverse complement strand
TAGCTCATATTTTAAATTTGGATTAAAATATTATACTAGAGAATATATATATATATATATATATATATATATATATATATATATATATATATATATATATATATATTAAATTTGAACGAAAAAATTTATGATAATTAATCAAACAAATAATATTAAGTATTTCATAATAAAAAATAAAATTAATAGATTATTGCAAATTATACATATATACATGAGATAGTTGTAATAAAGTGTCTATTAATTCATACTTTCACTCTTCTATAGTATAATTTTAAGAGACAATTTATTAAATTTTAATAAAGTAATACACGATAATCTATTACACTGCCGCTAGTTTTTATATATTCAAAATTTGAAAAATCATTGGAATTAATTTAAATCTTAGATTTTTGTTTAAAAATCTTATTTTTTTTATTTTTAATTATCTATTTATTTTTATATGATGTTAACTTACTATTTAGAATTTATATTTTTTAATTTATATTTAAAAATTTTTATATGCTTAATTTTTATTTAAAAATTTTATTTGATATGACAATTTTTGTAATATAATATAAAATAATAACACGTAATTATATTATACATAAATATTTGATAAAAGACAAACATGATTTAAAACTAATTCTAAAACTGAAATTAATAACATATATTGATATAACAACAAAACAAATAATTCTTTATTTAATCCAACTTAAATGGAAATGACAATGGGGCGCATAATGACATAATATTCCTAGAAGGTTTCTGACTTTTTTTTTTGGAAAACAAAAATAGAAGAACTAGGATAATTAAATCATATTATTTCCATTCTTTGCATGGATTAAACTTATTTGATTCTTTCTTCAGTTAATGTGGAATTTATTGACAAGTCTGTTCTAATTGAATTCTATTGTCATTGAAAAATAAGAGTTATCTTGATCTTCACTGAAGCTGTCTCTTTTTCTCCTGTTATTTATGAATAGTACATCCTTATATATGCCTACAAGTTCTGTTCCTGATTCACTGGAGTGATCTTTATTCCCTCATATTTGTGACATAATACACCATTACGCATCCTTATGAGTTCTGTGCTTGAGAAATTGAATTTTAAAACTTATTTACTTCACATCAAGTTTTTAAATGGTTTATTTAAATCTTGCAGAACGATGATTTTGATGATGATGATGATCGCATGGATGATGATGATGGTGATGGTATGCACCTGCAACTGATCAGCCCCCTTAACTTGCCACTGTTTTGGAATTTTATCAAACTTGAATACAGTTTCAACTGGTTTCTTGCTGACATGTTCTGGAATAGATGAACTTTTCTATCTCTCCAGCTAATGCTAATAGTTTTATAATTTTTGCAGATGAACCTTGTTACTAGATGAAAAAAGATATGAAGAATGTTTCTTGGATCATCGATGGACAGCATGGTGAAAGTTCTGTGAATATTGAAGTATTTACATTGGTGGTTATCATATCTCAACCTTGCATTTCTTGGTGGTAAAGCTAGAAGGCCTGTTTTTGAATGGTGACCTTGTTTAATCCATCTATATTTTTGGTAACATAAAAATATTACAAAATGATAAATATATAAAAATATATATTATGCTAGAAGCTAACTCTTATGTACTTATATAGAAGCTAAAAGCTTCTATATACATAAAAATATATTATAACATTTGAGAGTTCTTTTATTACATTATAACATAAAAATATATTATACTATAAATTGATAAATATACAAAATATATAATTATACACATAAAAATACTTATATACTTATATATACATTTAATAAATATAAAATTTTGTAAAAAAATACATTTAATTTTTTTAGTCTCCATGGGATCTATTTTGAGAATTCTCATGGGGACCCGCATGTTGTGCGATGTAATCCCCACTCCCCTCCACGGGGGAGAAAGAGTGAAAATTTTCCATCATGTTGGGGTAGATCCTCCCGAGACGCGGGGAATTCTCTACCCATTATCATCCTTTAACTTAAATAAGAAAACAAATCATTGGTTAAAAATTTAAAACAAAATACGAATTAAATATATTTTATATTCAAAATAAAAGATGTTAAGAGAATGAAAAAAATCAATTAAAGAGAAAACTGAATTTACCGACCGAGGAAAAAAAGAACAAAACAAAATCATATCATTATTATGTTTATTTTGTATTACAAAAGTTTTATTTTTTATTTTGATTCTATTTTGTCCTATTTGGATTTAGATTTTTGCAAAAAATCAATAAAAATTTCATTTTAATGATTTCCTTGCTTGAAAAGTATGTATTTAAAGAATTCAAATTTTTTATTTAAAAAGAAATAATGTGATATAAAAATTAAATTGAATTAAGAGCCATAAGATATGAAGAGGATTTATTTAAATTAAAAAATTTAGATAAAATTATTCTACTGACCATATAATTATCTTTATATATGTTTTAAATAAATAAAGATATTTAAGGAAATAAAATAATTTAATTCATTATAGATTCATTTCAAAAATAGAATTTAACTGAACTATCAAATTAAAATTTATTTCAAATAATAAAAGCATATCACTAAAATTAAAAATATATATATGTATTAGTAGAACTGTTTTCTTTTTTTCTTACATGGTTTGTTTTAAACAAAGCTTTTACATGGATTTTAGAGAAAAGTATGTGAATATTGGAGAGTTTGATTTGAGAATATAAATCAGGTTTTAAAAAAAAGGATTTGGACACACTATATGTGCAGCAACCAAAATAGCATAAATGTTGAGGAGATGGTGTAGAACTCTCCGGCAACGACTAACTAATTTAATAAGGACGTCCAGATTCTTATAAACCTATCTATCAATTTAATAAGGACGTCCAGAATCTTATAATTCATCACAATTTTAAATAGTTTCTAAATTATTTGAACCATACACTTATATTTTAGCTAATTATTCTTAATTAATTGGTTTGATTTGTATTTTTAAGAACAAAGCTGATCAATTTGCTTTAAAAAAATTTCAAATCCAACTAAACAAAATTATATGCATCTCTATACATATTATTATGTTTTTATAGACTCGACTTAGAAAAGCTCTAATCAAAATGGCTAATATTTTTCTCATATGATCTTTTAATCTAAAATCATTATGAAAAATCAATTTTATTCTCTCCCTCCCCTCTTGCCCATTACGTTATTTTCTGAATTTTTTTTAAGAAAATAAACTTTCATAAGTATAGAAAAAACAGCATTCAATAAAAGAAAATGTTCAATGGAGCTGGGAACTCCCAAAGACAAAAGACTATGATCACCACCTAAAGCACCAAGCTTAGCTTAGGTGATGGGCTTATTACAGCTCCGCTTAGCATATGAAAATAAACAGGACTGCTATTAAATTAAAAAAAAAAAAAATACATGAATATCTTCTAAATGGGATGATACTAAATGGAAGTCCGTTTATAAAATAAAGTCCAAATTGAGATATCGAACCTAAATGGATCACTGATTTTTAGATACATCTTTTGTGAGAAGAAACTGAGTATATGTGATAATTTGTGCTTTCTAACAGCATTGATTTTCCAGTTACCTCCTCTACATTTTCATCATTTTATTCTCTTTCTTGTCATTCATCTCATTCATTTCCTTGCCACGACAATATTTGGAGGGTGTATATTTTGCCGGTTTGATTTTTACGAAAATTTAATTAATCAAATTTTATATTTTTAAAAATCAAACTGAATAAATTTTTAAAAAATAAAATAAATTGAATTTTATATACTAATCGAATCAAACAAAACCCTCAAAATTTCAGTTCCATTTAATTCAAATTACATATTTTTTGAATTGATTCAATAGAAATTAGCTTCATTTATTAAAAAATATTGGTTTATCCAATTTACTTGATTTTTTATTTAAAAAACTAAATATAATAAAAAATCATTTTTAAAAATTAAAATTGAATCAAATTAACTTATATTAAAAAATTAAACTGAACTGGTCAAATAATATTAATTTGGTCTTGGTTCTTTTTTCTTACCCGGATCATATTTTTTGTTATTATAACATTCTCTTAACTATTGCAAGATAATCAGAACAATAGAAAATACAAATATGCATAAATCAAATGCAATAAAATTTAATAGATTTCAACATTTGTCATCACAAAATTTTGTGCTAAGCAAATTAAATTTGGTTACAAATTTTTAATTTGCACCAATTTGCTCAACAAATTTGAGCTTGGTCTCCATTTCAATATAACTTATGAAAATCTTGCCTAAAATGTTGGTGTGAGTATTACTGATTAATATATATTATTAATTTTAGCATCAGAATTAATTTTAAATTATTGTTTGACATTTGTTAAATAATTATATATAATACAATCACATATCATTATTTTATATTATGTAATAGATAATTATCATATCAAAAAAATTCAATCTTAAAATTAATTTTAAATAATTAATTGTCATTTGTTAAGCAATTATATGTGATGCAGTCATATATCATTATTTTACATTATACTATACAAAATTGTGATATCAAAAAAATTTATAAATAGGAAATCTATATATATATAGTGTCAAAATTAACTTTAGACCTTTAATTGTTATTTGTCAAAAAATTATATATAATACAACCACATGTCATTATTTTATATTATGTTATAAAAAATTGTCATAGCAAAAAAAAATTTTAATTGAAAATTAAAAAACTCAATTGTCAGAATAAAAAAAAATTTAAAAAATTAGAAATTAAAAATCTAAAAATAAAAATTTTAAATACAAAGTCAAAATCATATAAAAAATATTTTGAATATGAAATTAAAAAATCTAAAAAATAAAAATTCTAATAAGAAAGTTAAGATATTATGAATAAAAATTAGAAAAATCCAAAAAAATATAGATTTTAAATTACTTCTAGATTGGAAATTAGAAAACCTAAAAAGAAAAAATTCTAAATAGGAAGTTAAAATTTAAACTAATTCCATTGATTGTTCAAAATTTTAAGTATATAAAATATAGATTTTAAATTACTTCCAAATTGGAAATTAGAAAACCTAAGAAGAAAAAATTCTAAATGGGAAGTTAAAATTCAAACTAATTCCATTGATTATTCAAAATTCTTAGCATATAAATGTAGATTTTAAATTACATCTAAATTGGAAATTAGAAAACCTAAAAAGAAAAAATTCTAAATAGGAAGTTAAAATTTAAACTAATTCCATTTATTGTTCAAAATTCTAAGTATATAAGGACAAATGGTAGTGTCCTGGATTGTAATGAATTACTTCGTCTAAATTTAATAAATTTTCTCTTAAAATTGTGTCTTACAAAATTGAATATTTGAATTAATAATTTTTTATTATAATTATCTCACATATGTATATATAGTTTGCAATTATTTGTTAATTTTATTTTTGATTATGAAATATTTAATATTATTTATTTGATTGATAATTAGGAATTATTATAATCAAGTGTAATAAATTTTCTTTTAAAATTTTATCACATAAAATTGAAAATATAAATCAACAAATAATTTTTTATTATAACTAAATTTTGTACATAATTATGAATTTTGAGAAATTATTTTATTATTTTATTTACTTGATAATAACTTTTTTATAAAATAATAATGAAATTTTAATTATTTAATTATAATTATAAAAAAATCTGAAAAGATGATTATTGGGTTTGGATGCATCATCATCAAGTGTCTCTTTTATTTTTTATTGTTTGGTATTTACACAAAATTTTAACTTACCACTTTTAATATTGGAAAGAGTTTGATTAGAGAATATCAATCGGTTAAAAAAAAAAAAAAAGGACTTCGACATATTACTTGAGGATCATCCTCCAGAACATAAGTAACGTCACTAGTGATGATTTTGGGGAATTTCGCATGTTGCCCTAAAAGAGTCTCTTCCACTAGCACAGGTTGATGAAGGAATCGTCCAGAAGTACGGCCAAGGTGTTGCTACAGTAGATTTCAATAAATTACAACTTAACAAATGGGAGGGTCCCTATTTGGAGACCTGTTTTAAATTTTGTGATTTATTCTTTTTTTATTAATTTAGTTGGTCAAGTATGTTTATATTACAATAATTATTACACATGTTATTAAATTGTAAACGATAAAATTTTAATTAAAATCAATATTTTTAAAATCGAATTAGTCAATTGATTGATTTTTAATTTGGTCCGATCTGATTTATCTAATATGTTCTGTTTGATTCATTTAATAATATATAAAATTAAAAAAAATAGTTAGATAATCCCTCACCCACTATTAGTACGATTTTCTTTTTATATATAAAAAAGAGCTAATAAGTGCAATTGTAATTAAGGGTGTATTTGATATACTTCTAAAAACAAAAGTTATTTTGATATTTAATGTTCTTTTTTATATATCTTTAGATTGAATTTTATAATTGATTCTTTCACTTTGAGTATTTATAATTTTCAATTTATAATATCTAAACACAATTTTAATAATAATAGTAATTATGTTAAATTGCATTGACTTTATTTTTATAAATATATAATATTAACATTATTTATTTATTTTTATATAATATTTTTATTCACTTTCTATATTTATATTTCAAATTTTGTACTTAGTCTAAAAGTAACTAAAAGTAATTATTCTTTTTTAGTATTTTTGAGCTATCGTCAGTACATTCGACCGGTGACAAGTTCATTTTATTTTTATTTTTTATTTAATAAAGCGAGTTATTTTACTTTGTTGGTTAGTTTTTGTCTCTCTTTTACAAATTTTGTTTTAAATTTGCTATTTTGTATTTTTTTCGTATGAGTTTCTATTACTCTTTTTTTTTTAGAGTGTTAGTGATTTGAGATTGATTGTTTAGTAATGTATGTTGATATACTATTAAAAATTAACTTATTTGTGACAATACTTAAATAATTATAAAAATTATTGTCATAATATATATATATATATATATATATATATATATATATATATATATATATGTGTGTGTGTGTGTGTGTGTGTGTGTGTGTGTGTGTGTGTGTGTGTGTGTGTGTGTGTGTGTGTGTGTGTGTGGGTGTGTGTGTGTGTGTGTGTGTGTGTGTGTGATAAGAGTTTAAAATCAGTCACAAAATTTTAAAATTAATTTTAAATCAAATTGATGAGTGACAATATAAAAAAAATTATCACAAAGTATTAAAATCTTGTGCCTACTCCTAAACAAAGTGGTCACAAATTTAATAGTGAAAATAAAACATACCTATTCTTGTGATAATTATTTTATCTTGTAACAGAAAATTATTCAACGACTATTTTTAGTTGTCACAAAATTTTACTTTTGCTATAAATATAATAAACTTGTCACAAATTATTTTAGATGTAATTGAAATTTAATTTTATATTGAGTGACCAAATTCTATTGTCACTTAAAAATTCATAATAAATATGAAGCAACAAATTTTAAATTGTTTAATAAAAATATTCATAATAAATATTGAATAATAAGTTTGAAGTTGTCATTTATGACAAATTAAAAGAAAACTAAAATGTTCTAACTTTCATTATTTATTGCTAAATTTTATTAGGAAATATTTTGTGATTATTAATCAAACTTGTCATCATTGTTAAAATAACTTTTTCTAAAAAAAAAAAAAAAGAATTGTAATACTCGTAGACAAAAAAAATAATGAATTATCCAGTTATTTGGTTTTCAGATACCACTCAAGTTCCCTATTTTTTATGGTTTTCATTTCTAAAAACATGAAAGATAAAAGATTATAAAGAAAGAAAGAAAAAAAAAAAAAAAGCATATGAGGGAGTGAGAAGGAGAGAACAGAGAAATGAGGACACAGAATTGCTGCTAGCAGTCTAGCCATAGCCACCATCCATCTCGGAAGCTCAATCGGGTGGTTCGACGCCGAGCGCTCCTAATTATTGTTGGATCTATTCTCTTCTTAAAAGACATTGGTAAATCTTATATATATATATATATATACATATACAAAGCAAGCTAAATACTCTTAAATATTAATAACTGACTTCTTAAAAATATGTAAGTGGCATATCTTCTTTTTATAATCTTTTTTAATAGAGTATTATTAATTATTATCTCTTCTTTTTATAATCTTTTTCTAATATATTATAAATTCAAAAATTATTTATTAGTGAGAATTTAATTAAATTAATTCATAAATTATATAATTCGCCATAATTATATTATAAATATAATGAATGATCACTATTTAAAATTTATTGATAGTTATAATATTTGAAATTTTAAATTAATACTAAATATAATTATTCACAACATTCTATCATCATTTTTATCTTCCACAAATTATGTCATGAATGATACCACAAAATACTTTCAAATGTTAACAAGTGGTTTCTTAAGAATATGTCAAGTGGTATTCCTTTCTTTTATAATTTTTTTTAATATAGTGTTGTAAATTATTATCTCTTCTTTTTGTAATCTCTTTCCAATAGATTATAATTCCAAAAATTATTTTTTAGTGATAATTTAATTAAATTCATTCATAAATTATACCATCCACCATAAATTATATTATTAAATTATGTCATAAATTATATCATAAATACAATTAATGATTACTATTTTAAATTTATTGACGGTTACAATATTTAAAATTTTACAATAATACTAAATATAATTATTCACAACTTTCTATTATCTTTTGTACCATCCACAAATTATATTATAAATTATACCATAAACTATTTTATACTCAAAATATATTTATTTTGTTTAATAATATATGTCGTTTAAGGGTTTTACACATATATTAAGAATTATATTTAATAAATGTTAGTACGTAAGTAAAAGACTATGCTAACCTTAATTAATTATTTTCATAAATCATTGTACACTCTATAAAAAAAATTATTATGAAAGAGAAAATGAATAAAATTGAAAAAATTAATTAATGTTCATAGATAATTGTAAAATGTCATGTATTATAGGATAAAAATTTTTCTCTAAAACGATATCTAATTTGGAACAAAATGAATAATTACAATACATCCATTCGCAAATTATAAATTATTTAAATCTCAAAAATATAATTAATGATCAATTTTTAAAATTTATTGACAGTTACAATATTTAAAATACCACATTAATGTTAAATACATTTATTTACAATTAATACCATAAATTATTTTATTCTCTACACTTTTAGTGCTCAATGTAAATATGAAAAATATTGAGTTTTTAGTTAATTATAAAATTTAATAACATTTATATCATATTTATGAACATAAACTCTATATATAGTTCAAATTTTGTGAAAAAAAAAAACCTATAGTTACTTATCCTCTATGTTTCATCATTTATATTTCATAATTTGTGTCTTGATTTATTTCTTTCGCCGAACACCTTATATCAAATATCATGAGGTTTGTCTTCTCCTTTTTTTGTTACAATGTTTATAATGAGTCAAAAGTAGTTACTTATTTTAATTATTTATTTCTATGACTTGTAAAAAAGGCTAAAAATACTTTTTAATTGATGATTTAAATTTTGAGAATTTCAAATTTTAATAAAATTATTTTGTGTAGTATTATTACTATTATAAATTGAAATTTTTAATATTTATGTACCGAATTATCTTTATGAAGATATTTAAAGTAATGGTTATGATCTTGAATCTCTCTATAAGTGTTCAAGAGTTGATAATATATTAAATTGAATTTATGACATATTTGTTATCCCTAATAATTCGATAATGTTCTTTATTAGTAATGACATTGAGTTGTAGTTTGCCTAGATTGAAGTTAAAAAAGAAATTAATATAGATTAAAATAATAAATAAAGTGTCCTACTTATTTTTTTACTTTTATAGTTAAAAATGTAGTATTATTTTCTTATCAAAAAAATTATCCCAGGATTGTTGAAATTTCAATTTTAAAACTAATATTCTAGAATCTTGACACATTCAATTTGATCCTCCATATTATTAAACTAATATAAAAATTACACATAACAAATTATTATAATTTTTAAAACCACCATAAATGCATCATAAGTTCATTTTAAAATCATAACAATTTATAACAGTATTTTTATAAAATAATAATTATTTATTTATTTAAATAATTATTAAATTTATTTAAAATTTATTATTATAATCATACAATGTTTCGTGACTAATAAAAATTATAGAATAATATATGCAACAAACTAACATTTATAATTTAATTATGAAGATGATAATTTATTTATTCATAAATATTGCATTGAAAAAAGATTTAGACACGGAAAGGAAAAAATAACAATTATATGTGCAGCAACCTAAATAACTAGAGGTTGAGGAGAGGGGGCCAAGTCCTTAGAAATCCTGTTTTTTTTTTACCACCACAATCCTGCAGGCAGCATCTTCATGGGCTCTGACTCTATCGGCACTGGCTCGACTCAATGGCTCATTAAGCCTGTCTACCAGTAATTTTACGTTGGCCTTATAGGCAGTAGCCCGCTTGAAGTG
>CATIWR010510444.1:0-12966 GCA_949677035.1 Omphalea diandra | reverse complement strand
AGTACGTTAGTACTGATTTGATGTTAGCTGATCCTTTAACCAAAGGACTCAGACCCATAATTTTCAAGAACCATGTTTGTGATATGAGTGTTGTGGAATCTTTTAATGTGCTTGGTTAGTGGGAGTTTTGTGCTTGTAATTGAACTTATTAGTTAAATAATTTAGATTTATATTGTCTATTCATATTTATTTGTTTATATGTGTTAATTAATTTGTGGTTGTTTGTTTCTCATATGTGCACAGTAAATATATATATATATATATATATATATATAGAGCATGCTATGAGTTATGTGTGATTAGTGTAATTATCTTAAGTTATATTAATTAGTTTCCAATTGTGTTTGTGAAACACAAAGGCTAAGACATATATTGTATGTATTTCCAAAATGAAAACAAAAAGCCTTATAGTGATACCTTGTGAGTTTCTCTTACTCGTTTGAGCATGTGCGAAAGAAAAATATTTGGAGGACTGACAGTGAAAATAGTGTATTGATCATATGTGAGTGTTATTTTCTTGTTACACTGCTCTATCGGAATCCAGGTTGATTAAGTTGTTAATATTTGTAATTATAGATTAATACTATGTCAATAAATGATATAATTATTGTCATGATCTGATATTAATAATTTAATATGGACAAAATTATGTTTAATGTGTCATTTTATCAATAAACTACATGTTTTCTAAAATTTTGTTGTCACATTTAAGTTTAAAGTATTCAGTCTGAAAGTCATTTTCAAAAATATTTTTTATAAAACATAAAAATATCATAATTAATATTACCCAAGTGGGAGAATGTTAGAACTTTTTAGGTGGGCTAATATTAATTATTGGTTTGTTTTAATTTTTTATAAAATAGACTAAATAATATAGTTTATTGATTAGTGGGTAAACTCAATTAAATTGTGATCAAATTTATTATGGGCTTATGACACCTTCAGTGGGCTAATATGGAAGACGATCATGTGTAGACCTAATTTAACATGAATCTGTGATAGGTTTATTAAATTCATTATAGGTAGACTAAGTCCTCTCTTTTATCTTCTAAACCCTAACTGCTATACGCATTAGTAGCTGTCCTAAGAGAAGGTCAAAGAAAGAAAGATTTAGCTCTCGTTTTCAATTCTTTTGATCTATTTTTCTTCAGTGTTTAATTTTAGTGTTTTTCAATTCAGATCTAAGGCGCAAACAAATACGAAATTCGTTTTCGCTTAAATATTGGTTGGTGTTCTAAATTCATGTACTAAATTCTTACATTACCACCAACAAAGTCATCTCTGTTGCCGCCATAGCCATTACCACCATAGCCGTTGCCACCGCCACCGCCACCATAGTCGTTGCCACCGTATCCACTCATCTTTCACTATGTAACTTGGAACTTGACAAGCAACAATTTTTTTTTTTTTTTTTAGTGTGATGCTACTTGGAGAAATGGAATGTTTCTATAGACGGGGCAAATGGAGCCTCTGCCAATGAGATCGATAGGTTAATTGTTTAATTGTTTCATACTGAACGGTTAGTGCTTAGAAGGGCCCAATTGCCCATGAAATGTCGTGTGGCTTCACCAATTATTCCTTTTGGGAATAATCCAAATCTTTATTTAAATTTAAAATCTGCGTTAGCAAAGAAAATTGAAGCACTAAGAACTAAAAATCTTCTAAGGGAAATGATAGAAATGGGCTTGGAAGCCAACCAGAAATTTTTAGGCAGATTTATTCCACTATATGATTGTGCGAACTAACCAATGAAAAATTTTGAGGTGAAACACTATGATATATAGTATTATATTATAATATTGTAATTAATATAATTTTAATATTTAAATAATAATTTTATTAAGATATCTAATTTAGTATTTTAGATTTTTTTATTTTTGATAAAATTGCCAGAAATGATTAAAAAGTTATATATATAATTTAAAGTTTAACACTATAACAATATATCTACACGTCATCATAGAATGTAACAAGTTTTTAAGTTCAAAATGATAGAAAGAAAAATTTCACATATCATTTAGACCTTGGTTAAAAATTCGGATTTTGAAAGATAATAAAATTGAATTTTATTTTAATGATTCTCTTATTTGAAAATTTTGTATTGAAAATTAGCGAATTCTTTCATTTAAAAAAGTATTTGATTAGAAAGTCAAATTAGATCAAAAGCTATGGAATTTTGAAAGAATTTATCCCAATTAAAAATTTGGATAAAATTACTCTAATATCCTTATAGCTTCTTTTCTGAGAATAATAGAAAATATTTTCATTTATAAATAGTCACACAATATCTACAAAAGAAAATAATATTATGACATATAGTACCAATATAAAATTGATCCTCAATATTACTAATGTTATAACTTGAATTTTCTAAAATAAAAAAGAGTATTTAAAAAATAAAATAATTTTAATTCATTATAAAATTTTTCTAAATAATAGAATTTAATTGTCAGTTTACAATTTATTCCAAACAAATGAATTTTATTACTAAGTGAGAATTTTATCAATATAAATTTTTTTCTTTTCTAATATAATTTGTTTCAAAAGGGTCTTATAAAATTTTTCTTTCTATCACTTTATATTTATAGTCTTTTCATTAATTAATCTACACAGATGACATAATCAACTTAATCTACCTAAAAATTTTTTGAACTGAAGATAGTTAACAAGTACTAGTAATTATATGTTATAAAAATAATCTTTTATTTGTTGAGTTATTGCAATTATGATATTCCTTACATAAACAAAATACATTTTTTTTGGATTAGACTCTAATTAAGATTTAAATTCATAAATTTATGATTTTAAAAATTAATATTACTAAGACTCATGAAAAGATATTATTCATAAATTTTTTGCTGAAGGTGACTTTTTTCCTTATTTTTTTCAATTTTTCTTATGTATTTTGAGAGATATTTTTAAATTTAACTAAACGTATAAATATGGGTCTTATATTTGATTGAACTACGCACTCTTATTGGAGGTGGCAAATAAGTCGAGTTGGGTTGGGTCATTTTAGATTGGCTTGGGTTCAAGTCATTCAGATTTTAGATGCGTTCATATCACTCATCGGGTTATGCATGCAGAAATGATTTAGGGCCAGTTTAAAGTTTATTTTTAAATTTGATATTTTGGATTAGGTCATTAATTATTTAATTTGTAAATGTGCATTTGATTTTTTTTTATCATTTATGTAATATTTTCTCATCATTTATTAAGAAAAAATAATAAATTTCTCTTAAAATTTATTTTTAGTCAAATTTTATATAAAACAAAACTTGATTTAAAATTTATTTTTATTTAAATGTTTAATAAATAAAATATAATTTATTTATGAATTAAATCACTATATATAATGAAAACAAACAATTGAACTAAATTCATATAGAATTATATTCAAGTTATATATCAAAATTTAAACTAATTTACAAATAAACATATAATATTTAATAATAAAAAATCATGAATTACAAAAAAATTTATATAGGATAATAAAAATTTTTGTGATAAAATTAATTTTAACTTAATATGTTTCTGTGATAAAATTAATTTTAACTTAATACGTGAGTTTATTGTGATAAAAATCAAATTTATCACAATTAATATAAAAATAAATAAACTTGTGGCAAATCAATTTTATGTATTAAATCGTCTAAAATTATGGTAAAAATTTAGTTTAATGACCTAAATTTAAATATTTATGTGATTTTCAATCATATTCAAAGTTTAAAATTAAGTTAACTACATTCTAATTTGACGAATTAATTTTAATTATACCTCAAGTCAAAATTAAAATTTGGTAAAGTATATAATTAGACTCAATTGACCTTTATACTTTTTCAATTAGTTCATTTAAACTTAAAATTAAATTTAAGTTTAATTAATATGATATCTTTATTTTTATTCAATTTTATTTTATTTTTATTTAATTAAATTTATTATGAACTTTTGTATGATGAATTCTAATTTTACATTTAAATTTCAAAATTAAAAATTTTAAGATTTAAATTTATAGTTTATAAAATCTCTCAATCTCTCTTTTTTTAAGAAAAATCTCTCAATCTTCTTAAAAATTTAATTTTGTTATTTTAAATAATACAATTTTAAAACTATTTAGAATAAAAATCTTTTAAGAAAAATTTAAAAAATCAATTATATGATATTAATTAAGAAGATACTTTATTTTATTTAATTTATCTCATTTTTTAATTAAATTTATTATATACTTTTATATGATGATTTTACTAATTTTAAATTTATATTTAAATACTAAAAATTTTAAAATTTCAAATTATAATTCATAAAATCTCCATCGCTCATTTAAAAAAATTTCTCTCAATTTCTCTTTAAAAAATATAAACTATTTTAAAATAAAAACTTTAAAAAATATTTAAAAAATTAATTGCATGAACTCAATTAAGATGACACTTTTATTTTCTATTCAATTTAATCCTTTTTTTTTTGCTTAATTAAATTTATTATATATACCTTAATATGAAGAAATTGAATTTTATATTTAAATCTATAAAATTTTAAATGTTAAATTTATAATTCGTAAAATCACTTAATATCCCATTTAGAAAAAAAAATTTTCAATCTCTCCTTAAAAATTTAATTTTTATATTTTAAATGATAACTTATTTAAATCATTTAAAAATAAAAGCTTTAAGAAATATTTAAAAACTAATTACATGAGCTTAATTAAAATAATATTTTTTATTTTTTATTTAATTTTATCTCATTTTTGTTTAATTAAATTTATTATATACTTTTATATGATAATTTTGTATTTAAATTTAAAATTTTAAAATTTAAATTTATAAATTATAAATCTCTCAATCTTTCATTTAAATTTCAATCTCTCATTAAAATTAATTTATATATTTTAAATAATAAATTATTTAAATCATTTAAAATAAAACTTCCAAGTAACATTTAAAATCAATTACATGATATGAACTTGAATATTCTAAAAAAAATTATCCTTGAAATAAAATTTAAGGGTTTATTAGTTTATTATTTAAATATATAAAGTAAAATTTTATAATTGAAAAAATAAAATTATTGTAAAATTATTTATTTATCAACTAAAATAAAAATAAAATTTTTTATATTTTTGTGAAAAATTATTAAATTGAGTAAAAATAAAAATATTATTTTAGTAAAATTTAAACTAAAATTTGAATCTAATTGAACTAATTGAAAAAATATAAGAGTGAATTGAATCTAAATATATAATTTATAAAATATTGATTTTGACTTGGGATATAATTAAAAAATCAATTCATTAAATTATAGTGTAATTAACTTAATTAAAAATTTTAAATGCAATAGAAAATTTACAAAAAATTTGAGTATTTTAATTCATTTAGCCTAAAAATTTTATTTAAAAATTTTAATTATAATAAATAAACATATAAAATAAATTATAATATAAACTCTTTTATCATAATATTTTTTCACAATATATTAGTGTCAAATTTCTATTGTCCACCAAATTAGATATAAAAAATAACATTGTCATAATATTATTTTGTAACTATATTAAATAATTTTATAAAAATGATAAAACTATTTTGTCACAATAAATAGTTTTTATTCTTACTAAATAACTTGTTATTATAAATAAAATTTATAATTTAGGCACATGAAAAGGCATAATAAAATTAATAAATTTATTAAAAATATAAAAATATCAACATATATTATTCTATTATATATATATATATATATATATATATATAGTAATAAATTTTATTTTTTCTATTGCTATCGGGTCATTGACCCATTTGGATCAATCTTGATCTGACCTATAAAGTAGACCTTCACTCTATCCAACTCTAAAATTTTCGAATCATTTCAAATTTTCTTCAGTTTTGGGTCAAAATCTGCTACATCTAACTCTTATATACAAATCTATTAATATTTATGTTTTTGTAGGTTTATTATATTAGTTATTTAATTTCAAATAGTAAAGTTCAAATTTATTTTGAATGTTGAAGCCCATCAAACTCGCTAAAAAAATATCGAAGTTTACTTTATCTGCTTTATCAAAAGATTTACATTATTGCTTTTAAAAAAAGAACTCCCTGATAAAGAATATTTTTTTTGCGTTTCAGTTTCCAGATCTTATACCCAATAATATGATCCATTCGTATAAATGATGGAAAATATATTCTTTACACACAAATGCATTCGGCATCTTATGCCTAATAGTGTGCCAATTCTTTTGGGTTTTTTTTCCCCTTATTATGCATGTCTATTGTTATTTCTTTATTTCCATTTTTTACGAAAATCTTGCAACTTGATATATATTCCAAAAAAAAAAAAAAAGAAAACTTGATAGCTATTTTAATTCTCATAGCTTATGCATCACTGCTTCTAAGTTTTTAGTTTTTGTTTTAGTTTTGCAGATTAAACATAAACTATTACCAACAATAAAATTAAGGGAAAAAATTGGAGGCAAATAGCTTTATAAATCAAATATTGATTTGGCTGCAACCAAAAAAAAAAAAAAGGTTATCGAGCTATTAGTCTAGTGAATCCGTGCTTGTATCAGATATTGAAATCTTGATTATTCCCTTCTCCTTTAAAAAAAAATCAGAATATTGTTTCAGTGCAAAGCTTTTTGAAGCTTATTCTGTTATTGAATGCATCCATTGAAAAGGGAAAGTTATTTGCTGATGATTCTTGTTATCTTATCTCTACTACTGTTAAATATTCTGTATTCGAGTTGTAATCTTTTATCTGCTAATGAATATATCCTTTGTCTGCCAAATAAAAAGACAAAGAATATATATATATATATATATATATACACAACAATAAAGGAGATTCCAAGCTTATTAACGTAATTGTTAAAGGGCTTATTCAGAGCATCATTGTTGAAAAACTTTTTCCTATATTATAGCTTATAAGGCCCATATTCTATTCTCTTTGTCTGAATCTATACTCTTACATATGTTGCAATTCTTTTCTCTGTAAAAATTCTTATTTTATGGGTCCTTTACAAATAACATAATTAATCTTATTGTTTTCAAATTGGAAACTTCCTTTTGAAGAAAGAAAACAATCGTGACATGAGATGTAACGACCCTTGGTCGATTCTCGATTCTCTTGTAATTAAGAAACAGGAGAAAGAGACAGTCAAGCAAAAAAGAAAATTTCAAGTTCTACTTTAATTACTAGGTGAAACAGTAGGGGAAGATGGAAAACATACAGCGAGGAGATAACCAGGGGACCAAGCTCAAAGAAATGCTTAAAGAGGAAACAATGTTGAAGAAAGAAATGGACTAGAAGGGGAAATTCTCCATGGAGAAAAAATGAAGGAATTCTGGCTGTATGAACCCTCATGAGGAGAACTCTCCATACTGAAATTCTCATTTGGGAAACACTTGATGTTTGTAACACTCATTGGGGAACTTGAATCCCATCCCACATAGGAAAGAGCTGAAGAAGGATGTTCGCGGAGCGGGTATGCTAGAGATTGGGAGAACCCACAGTGAGTGAATCCACAGGTTAATTTGCAAAGAGGGTAAAAAAAAAATTTAATTAGTTGATGAGGATGGTCAAATATATATTTAGTAAATTATTAATAAATAGTAATGATCAAGAATATTTATGTTTACCAGTTAATTAAATTGATAGACATGAAATATGATGAATTGGACAACGTCACTTAAAGTAGCAGACAAAATGCTACACCGATTTAATTTGTAAAGCGTTGTTATGTGATGTTATTATCGCGATGCATAGTATCATCATGCTTAGGACTATAGTTGGTCCCTTTTTTTATAAATAATATTTTAAATTTTATTATATTTTTTTATTTTATGTATTTTGTCATATGAATTTCTGTATTTAGAGGTGTTAAATGGGTCAAATCAGATCATTTTTAGTTGGATCGTTTTCAATCTAAATCATTTTTTGTCATATTATTTTAAGATTCAGCTCAATTCACTCGAGTTTCATGCAAGTTTGGATTACTTATCGAGTTTGCATACAGAAAAAATTTCAAATCGAGTTTCACATTTACTCTTAAGAATAATATTTTAAATCAGGTCGGATAATTTATTACTCATTTTTTTAAAAAAATATTCATTTAAATTTTCTATTATTTAAATGAAATTTTTTAAAATTTTTAAGAAAAAAATTTTCTTTAAAAAATGTTTTTTAATGAGGTAGATTTTATATAAACATATTTTAATTAAAAATTAAAAATTTTATTTAAACGTTTAGTAAATTAAATATAATTTTTTAAACAAATGGTTATACATAATGTATATGAGCCATTGAATTAAGTTCGTATAAAATAAAGAAAATATTTTATGTTTAAATCTTCTTAATAATTTAAATTGGGTTTGCATATATGGAAGACTTTGGATAAACTTTTGGGTTTATTCTTAAAATAATATTTCGGATCAGGTAGAATCCTTAATCGTTCACTTTTCTATAAATATATTTTAAAATATTTATTAGATTCTTTATTATTTATGCAATATTTTCTCATAATTTATTAAAAAATTATTTTTTAATTAAGTAGATTTTACATCACAAAAATTTGATTAAAATTTTTATTTTCATTTAAATGTTTAATAAATTTAATATAATTTATTTTTAAAAGAATTTTATTTTCATTTAAACATTTAATAAATTTAATATAATTTGTTTTTAAAGCAAATGACTATACACAATAAACATGAGCAATTAAATTAAGTTGATATAGAATTAAATAAATTTTAAATATTTTTAATAATTTAAATCGGATCACGCGGGATGACCCACAAGTCCGATCAAGAAAAATTTTAGGTTATTTCAAAATTTTCATATCAGATTATTTTGGGTTTTAGTTAATTTTTTAAAACGAATTTGGATCGATATCTATATTATTCACTCTGTAATCACATAACATTTTATAGCTTATAAAAAATGTTCTTAAAATTAGTAGTATCTATTTAAAGTTGTGTTTGATTATTCTAAATAATGTTACATGATTACATAAAATGAGAAAAATAAATATAGTGTTTGATATAATCAAATATAGAAAATAAAAAATTCAATCAAAGTCAATATAAAATTTATAAAAAAAAATTAAATATACTGCAAAACACAACACACCTAGCACCTAAAGAACGAGTTGTTCCATTGCGGCATGCATGCTTGCTTGAAGTTTTTTTTTTTGTTTAAAATATTTTCTTGATTGTATAGAGGTGGATTTGAGATGATTAATTTTGAACCATATCTTATTTTAGATTGGAATATCATTTTGGATTTTAAATAGAAAAAGAATTTTATAAAAAATATTATTTTAATTTAAATATTTTTTAATTATTTTAGATAATTTAAAATTAAATCATTCATGTTGCATCGCCATTGAATTAATTTGAATTGACCCATAAATAGTGTGAAATTAGAAATTGCCACCTCAATGTGTGCATGCATATATTATCTTATGTTGTATTTATGTGCCATATATATATGATGCGTACAAGCAAATTCATATGCGCGTACAAGCAAATTCATATGCAATCACATATATAGAACTAACTTTTATCCCTATTAAATCATTCATATAATAGATTTAAGAAGAATTTTTAAAGAAATATCTATTCAAAAAATGAATAAATTTTTTCCTTCATGCACCCTTATACAGTCCAGGATAAGGGGAGCAAATAAGAGACACATATAATACCTTTAGCTGCCTCAAGATCGAGACCAAAAAATAAATCAACGTGATGGGGACTAACAAGATGGACTTATTGAGAGAGGAATACCAATACAAGGAAAAAGAAAATGGTGAGAATGGCCTTAGTGGGGAAGAGAGGGCAGCAGCCTCGTTTATGTGGCTGACGTAACCTCCACGTCCACCAGTTTAACTAGCAGATATTAATAGTATTGTGTTATTTGACAATTCCATCTGCTAATACATGTTTCACCGTCCGATTCCCCCTCCGGTCTGCTAATTAGCCCTGAATCCACGATCTTTGATGCTGGAGCCCTCACTGCGGGGATCCTGGATACTGGAATCTTTATCAGGGGGGAACACTAAGTGCGAAAATTCCAAATATGAGTCTACAATCGATAAATGTCCAAGCGAAAATATTCCAGTATGCTTGAGGTGGATATGCTCCACGGAAAAATAATCAATAACATCAATCTAACTCTTATAAAGAAGAGACAAAATAATTAAAAAAAAACTTGAAAAATAAAAAAATCTCAATTAATGACTAGAGATAAAAATTAAATCAACAAAGTAAAAAAATTCTGTTTATTGCAAAAAAAATTTTTTTAAAAAAAGAACAGGCTGAAATGTTAAAATTGAACGAAGTGGAGTGTGTGTTTGTTTCTATTTGATGAGATACATAACGGTAGGGTATTAACCACAGTTTCTAGATTTTTTTTTTAAGCAATAAAAATATTTTCATTCATAAATCACACATTTTTTTTTTTTTATTGTGTATATATATTATACACTCTTTCTACTTACATGAAGCAATTTCTCCACCTAACTGTTGAATTATTCTGCCATATGCATCTGACTTGTAATGAAATAATAAACAAAATTCTCATTTTTTTTTAAAATTATTGTGCCATCAATGATTCTGCAGTTTTAATGTTATGTAAAATGTTGTTTTGATCAATGCCAAAAAAGAGTTTAAGTGATTCTTCCAAAGTTTATATAGTGATGCTTTTTTTCTTTTTTGGTACATCAAAATTATTTCCAAGGTTAAGTGGGGCTGTTAAATTAATTTGAACCCTTAACTCATCTATTACGAGACAGAAACTCTATTAAATTTGGAAATTCTATAAATTGTAATGATTGTAAGAGTTTATGGTTTGAACTACCATACATTTTTTACCGTTAATCCAGCTAACATGTGTCAAGATTGATATTGTTTACATTTTTATATATATATATATATATAGAGAGAGAGAGAGAGAGAGAGAGAGAGAGAGAGAACAGTAATAAGCATAGCATCAAGTTACATCATCAGTGCTATGGCATTTATGAGCCTATTTGGTCTTCTTTTTTCTTTTTTAACAATAATGTGGTACAGAATTTTATTGCTTAAAGTTTATTTTTTATATCTTTTTTTTATCATTTTCTGTATTTATAAAAAAAATAATTTCATTTATCTAAACATTAACTTGATAATAATAGTAACTATACTAAATATATTTAATTTAAAATTTTAAATATATAATATTAATATTATTTGTTCATTTTCTGTAATATTATCATTGACTTTTTTTTTTTTTTTTTTTGATGAGCAAGTTCTATATCAATATCAGAAAAAAAAATTATATCCAACATAGTCTAAAAACCTACGGTTCTTATTATTCATATAACTCTTAGCTATAGTAATCATTATTTTAATGAATATATCCTTTGGAAAGCAAAGGTTTTATTGATGATTCTTTGCGTCTTACTGTCTACTCTTAGATATGCATATGCCGAATTAAAGATATGTCACGTACCTTTCTCTGTTTATGAATATATCCTTTTTGCACCAAAATAAAACAAAGAATATATCCTTTGAAGAAATTAAAAAAGATTTCTAAACAATAAAAGTACACCGCTCTTTGTTTATTTGACTTTAGCACCAATGATCAACTGACTTGTTTTAAAGAAATTGAAGCTTTATACATATATATAGAAAAATTGGATATATGGTGTCTTGGTAGATTCTCTTTGAAGTGTGCAAGGTCCTTTTCTTACATCTATAAAACAATACGAGTTCTGTTGCATCGAGAGGAAGAGGGAAGTTGTAACCCCCCAACAAAATAAAAAAATTCAAGCTGTAGTTCATAAGTTGAAACAATGGGAAACACACAAGGAACAGATAACCAAGGATTCCCATTAGGGAGCCTAGGTGAAGAAAATGCACAAGGAGGATACTATATGGTTGTTGAAGAGAGAAGGAATGCAGAAATGGGGAACAGAGTGGAAATTGTCCAACGCAAAGAATGGAGGTATTCTAGTTCCATGAACCCTCAATCGGAGAGCATTGGCATTTTCCCAAATCCTCAAGGGGGAAGCCATTCGAATCCTCATCTATGGATCTCTCGTTGGTGGAACGCTTATTCGGAGTCTCTTCGGCGGGGAAACCCTCCATATTTGATTTCGCAATCCATGAATGCCCAAGGGGAAACGACTCGACGAGAACGTCCCCAAACGGAGCCTGCTCGACCTCAACGGAGGGATTCTGTTGGGGAATATGCTATTGGTGACCAATATGCTCAAGGAGCACATGCTATAAGAGACAACGCTCGAGGAGGCAGTGCCCAAGGAGGTAATGCTGAAACTGGAAATGCTCGTGGAGAACGTCCCCATGTGGAGCATGCTCGAGCGCAACGGAGGGATGCTGTTGAGGAATATCCTATTGGTGATCAATATGCTCAAGGAGCACATGCTGTTAGAGAAATCGCTCTAGGAGGTGGTGGCCAAGGAGGAAATGCTGGAAGTGGAAATGCTCAAGGAGAACGTTCCCAAATAGGATATGCTCGAGGTGGTTATGCCCGAGGGGCAAGTGCCCGAGGGAGGGATGCTATAGGCGAATATGCTGTTGGTGAATATGCTGAAGGAGAGCATGCTATAGGAGAAAATGCTCGAGGAGGTAGTGCCCAAGGAGGGAATGCAAGAGGTAGATATGCTCAAGGTGGAAATGCTTTAGGCGGTGGGGCTTTAGGAATAAATGTCCAAGGTGGAAATGCTCTCGGTGGAAGTGGGTTCGGTGAGAATGCCAGCGGCGGCATTGCTAGGGGGGGTTCTGCCCAAGGTCAAAATTCTTTAGGTGGAACTGGCTTCGGAGGAAATGCCTATGGTGACAATACTAAGGGTGGAAGCGGCATTGGTGGGAATGCCTATGGTGACAATGCCAGAGGTGGAAGTGGCTTTGGTGGGAATGCCCATGGTGACAATGCCAGGGGTGGAAGTGGCTTTGGTGGGAATGCTTATGGTGGCAA
>CATIWR010510433.1:0-24626 GCA_949677035.1 Omphalea diandra | reverse complement strand
TCAAAAGAATCATACTTATGAGCTAGAAAGGACACCCAAGTAAACCTAGAGTAATCATCAACTAGGACTAGTGCATAATGTTTTCCACCTAAACTAGCACTCCTAGTAGGTCCTATAAAGTCCATATGAATCAATTGAAGAGGTCTAGATGAACTTACAATGCTTTTTGCTTTAAAGGAGAATTAAAGTTGCTTCCCTATTTAGCAAGGACTAATTGTCTTATCTCTAGAAAACATTAGCTTGGGAAGACTTTCAACTAGTTTTCCTTTTGATAAGCTTTGCAATAGATCCATGTTAGCATGTCCAAGCCTTTTATGTCATATCCAAGCTTCATTACTAAGAGACATAAGACATTTGAAAGATTGGTTAGCCAAATTGTCTAAGTCAATTAGATAGGTATTGCCTTTCCTTTCACTATTGAAAACTACCTTTTTATCCACTAAAGTGGTACCTCGACATTTTCTAGGGTCAAAGGTGACTTTATTACCTTTGTAACATAATTGACTTACACTAAGCAAATTGTGTTGCAAACCATCAACTAACAAAACATTATTAATTAAAGAGCAACCATTCTTGCCCATGGTTCTAATGCCAATTACCTTACCATTGGCATTATTACCAAATGTGACATTACCACCTTATTTTTCATTTAAGGCCATGAATAGCTTCTTATTATCGTCATGTGCTTTGAGCATCCATTATCCACATGTCGATCATTTGATTCATTGGTAACTACCAAACACTTCTACATAACACAAATAAATCATCTTTTCTTTGGTACACAAGCATACTTGAGTCCTAAAGGGTTAGGTTTTGAAGGATCCCCTAATTTGAGTTGTGCCTTCCTAATGTAACAAAAAACATTTATATGTCCATACTTCATGCTATAATGGCATTAGAGTTTAGACCTAGGTGTTTTCCTCCTATGCAATGCCTTGGTATGAGTGGGGGGTTTTCTCATACCAACATGATGTGTGTGAGAACATGGACATGTATGAATGGTTGTAGGTGTGTATTTCCCGTGTGTGTCTGAATGACTTTTATTGTACATGTAAGCATAATTGGCCTTTTTAGACATAGGCCTTAAGCCTTGTTGCACCTTCCCTTTGCCCTTAGGCATTAGGGGTTTAAAGCTTTGGGTATTTTTCTTTCCAACAACCTCAATACTTGAAGTTTGAGGTGTTGAGGCTCTAATGAATCTAGTAGATGGAGATGTAAAAGAAGAGGCTTCATTGAAACCTAGATCATGTCTAATCAAGGGAGGTCTTTGTGATACAATGAGTGTATCCAAAGTTTCCTTACCCTTATGAAACTTAGTGATAGAGCTTTTAAGCTTAATGACTTCTCCTTTCAAAGAATCATTCTTTTTCTTTAATGAGGTTAGAGATGAAGATGATTTAGAAAGAATTTCTATTGACTTCTTGAGTTCTTCATTTGAAGCTCTCAATTCATTTATAAGGCTATTAAGGGATTTGAATTCGTCTTCTAATTTATTGCACTTCTTCTTATAAGTTTTCATTTGTGACTTATATTTATTACATTTCATGGTGAGAGCTTCTAAAAGATCATCATCTACATCATCTAAATCATCGTATTAATAATATGAATGAGGAGAAGAACTTACCTTATTAGGAGAGTCCTTTTGAGCCATAAAGCATATGTTCACAATCTCTTCTTCTTCATCATCTTCACTTGAGCTATCATCCTAAGTGGCTTTGAAGCTCTTCCTTTTCTTTTGTCCTCTTTCTTCTTCTTCTTTAGCTTGGGGCAATCATACTTAATGTGGCCTTGCTTGCCACACTCATAATAAGTGACATCGTTTGATCTCTCTTTGGGAGTTGAAGTTGTTTTCTTGAAGTTTCTTATTTCTTTTCTTTTTCTAATCAGCTTCACGGTCCTTCTAGAAAGCACTGCAAGTTCCTCCTCATCCTAGTCACTCACTTCTTCACTTGAGGTTATTTATACTTCTTTTTCCTTTGAAGATTATTTGAGTGCTAAGGTCCTATTTTCTAGTTTTTCTGATTTCTCCTCTTCACATCTCATTCTCTTCATTTCTTCATCTTTCTTTAAGGCTAACTCATGAGTCAAGAGTTTGCCTATCAAGACATTTGTTAGCACCTTCCCAATTTTCGAGTTAGATTCTTGGATACTACACACTCTAGCACTAAATTTCTCAAAAGGCAAAGATTTCAAAATGTTGGAATTTACCTTATGATTTGTGAGAATCCTACCGAACTTCTTCATGTTGGTGACAAAAGTTAGGAGCTAATTTGTCATATCTGTTATGCTTTCTTCCCTCTTCATCATGAATAGCTCTTACTCCATCATATACATCTCAAGCATGTTGGATTTCACCAAGGTGGTGCCCTCATGATAATTCTCCAATGCCTTCCAAATACCATAAGTAGTTTAGCAGGGTTGAACCCTTCTAATTTCTTTTTGTGAGAGAGAACTTAGAAAGATTGCCATGGCTTTTTTATTTTTGCCATTGGATCTTCTGTGTGCTTCAACCCATTCTTCTCTAAGGATTAACTCCTCACTCTTATCCACCACTTTGATGGGTGGCTTCCACTCTTTAGCAATAATATCTCATAGATCCACCACATCAGTATCTAGATAGATCTCCATCCTATACTTCCAATGAGTATAGTCTGCTCCATCTAAATAAGGCTTGAGATGGGTATGGATTCCTTCTTATACCATGATCTTTACTCACACAATTAAGGATTTTAGTGAGACTTGGCTCTAATACCACTTGTTGGCCTAGTGCACTAAGAAGAGGGGTTGAATTGATGGCTATTTTTAAAATTAAGAAGGTGAGTTCAAGTGATTTAAAGGTAAAGAAGAAGATGAGAAGAAATAACATAAAGGTTTATAGTGGTTCAAGTATTAACAAACCCTACGTCCACTCCCCAATTCTTTACAATTGGGTATTTCACTTCACTAAATTGGTATTTCTAAGCTCACACCAAACTTTTACAACTTGTGTTTATGGCTCACACAACAACCTTACAACTTGTGTTTTCTAGGCTCACACAATAACCTCTCTCAAGTGTTTTGTATAGGCTCACACTTCAACCTTTTACAAGAGTTTTGAATCTAGGCTAACTATTAACCTCTTACAATGGTGTTTATTGCTCACACCTAACAATTAATAACACATAAATGAGAATGAAAGAATGAGTAACAAATTGGTAAGAGTTTTATTACAAATTAATGAATTCTCTTGCATTTACATCTATTTGGTGGAGTATTTATAGACCACATCCACCAAAGAGATGTTACTCTAAAACTATCAACAAATCCTAAAGTTGTACTAGGCAGATTTTGCATTAAATGCTTGTCAGAGAGAAGTTGTGGTCGCTGCTACTATTTCACAGTCGTGAATTTCTAATTTACACTGAGGAGCTAAAAATCGAGGAAGAGAACCTCGTCCTGTGTCTAACGGCTAGTCCACGTGTCAACTGCTTATTAGTTATCTAAGAAATATAACCGCTGTGTTATACTGCTTCTTAAAAGTCAAGGTCGTAAGTTATCTTTGCCTTGGGCGTGATTGAGATCGTGAATTCTTCTATTTGAAGAGGAAATTACAGCTTCTTTAGTCGCGATCACAACCACAAATTTGCCCTCGCGATTTTTAATCTTCAACGGATACCTTGGATGCTTAGCGTGTTGTGGCTGTGACTTTGGTTCCCTCCTTTGTCATTATGAAAGTTGTGGTCGTTAATCAGATGTGATACCTACCACAAATTCCTCTATGACTTCAGCTCACTTTCTTCGGCTAAGTCGTAGCTTCCCCTGGTCTAGCTTCATCCATCCTTATGACTGATTCGTGATCGCAATTTAGGATAAACAAACTATAAATTTGGATGAACTTTTTAAGGTTAGAGATTTTAAAATCCATCCAACTTCCAATGAAAAAAACTAACTTAGAATTTGTAAACAACACTTAATAAAAGTATTAGAACTGATCAATCTCTATTGTCAAGATCAAAAGAGGTTCATGACTTAGGTTTAACCAACCTAGTCTAATAGTCTTTAAATCAAGTAAACCAAAAAGGGCATCTTCATCAACCAAGCGAAGTACACAAATGATCTACTCAAAAGGTTTGGCATCGATGGATAAGAAGTAGTAAAGACTCCAATGAGTGCAACTATCAAGCTAGACAAAGTGAAGGTAAGCTTATTGATGAAAAGAAGAATAGAGGTGTGATTGGCTCTCTTCTCTATCTTACTACATATAGGCCTGACTTCATATTTAGTGTTTGCTTATGTGTTAGATTTCAATCTTGTCCTAGGGAATCTCATATAAATTTTGTTAAAAGAATTCTTAAGTTTTTAAATGGCACATTGCATTTAGGACTTTGGTATCCTAGAAATTCATCTTTTAGTCTTCTTAGATATTTAGATACTAATTATGCCAGTAGTTTTATGGATAGGAAGAGCAGTTTTAGAACTTGCCAATTCATAGGTGAATACTTAGTCTTTACGTTTAGGAAGAAACAAGTTTCGATTACTTTATCCACCGCCGAAGTGGAATATATGGTGGTTGGTTATTGTTGCACCCAATTTCTTTAGATCAAACAACAACTCAAGGATTATAGCAACGATGTTAATCACATTCTCATCAAATGTGATAACATAGGTGTAATAAATCTTTCTAAGAATCCCATCTAGCATTCATGAAGCAAACATATTGATATTAGACATCTTTTCTAAGAGATCATGTTCAAAATGGTAATGTGATGTTAGAGTTTATTAACACCAATCACCAACTTGTGGATATTTTCACTAAACCTCTAAATGAAAAAAGAATGAACTTTATCAAAAAGGAACTAGAGTTGGTAGATAGAAGTTTTTTAGGATGAAAATTGATCTCATTTTATGCATTTCACTATGCTTGCCAATATTAGTTTATTGTCTGATAATATTAGTGATTGCATGCTAATGTGTTATGTTGAATGCTAATGTGTTATGTTGAATGTTATAGATGCATTAATTCATTATGCATTTGTACTTTTCAATGCCAAATTACTTTAATTATTCATCATAATATCATGTTGATCATATTATGTTTGGGTCATTGTTTCTTTCATGATTTTTTAAAAATGGCTTGTAATTCGCAATCGAGATTCAAAGTTTGTGGTCACTACTTACTAGTCTCCTTTAACATTTTGACTTTTGTCAAATTTGTTATCACAATATATGATAGCCATTGCAAAAATTTTCAAATTTCAAATCTGTAGATCCTTGACTTCACTCCTTTTTAAGGAATTCTTAACTGTTACTCAGATTTTTCATAAATAGCGATCGCGATAAACATATAGCGACCGCAATTTCTTGTAACTACTGAGCATTGATTGATTTGATAATCAAACAGTGTCTGCTCTCATTTAATGCTTATTTTACCATTTTACAACCATTTTCCTCACATTCTCTGCTTATTTAAGCCTTATTCATTCCCCATTATTCCATTTTTATCATTCTTTTCCTCATACCTCTTATCTCATCTCTTTTTAAACCCTAACCTATATTTTATTTTCCTCTACTCTCATGTAATCCAAAAAGTTCACCAAAGTAAAAAAGGGGAAGCGTGTTGCCCAACCTTAAGGTCCTCCTCCTCTTCATCTCACGAAGGGAATCATTAAAGAAGAAAAAGAGAGACATAAGGCAAACAACAAAAAGATCATTCAACCCAATAAGATACCTTCCTTCTTTCTTCTTAAAACTCTAAGCATCAAGGGAGAAAAACTCTAAGCATCAAAGGAGAAATTCAAGCATTTTTCTCCAACCTTGGTTGGAAAAAATTTATCTTTTAGGAAGAATCGAGCTATGAAGAAATTGTATAAGAATTTAGGTGCATCGTAACTCTTAGTCAGATAGTAGAGTCTAAGGCAGGTGCATATGGTCTAGTTTTTAGGGCTTTTAGGGATCCCTACTTCATCACCTTTGCCCAAATTTCCTTCTTTTTTAATTTCCAAATCAGAGAGAATGTTCTCTTCATTGTCTCTTCTTTTGACATCATTTATTCTGAGTTCTCGTTTGAAATTTCAATAAAAACCAAACATGGTCCAAGAACTTTAGTGGCCAAATACATTAAAACCATAACCAACTGGCTCCTCCACATAATCATTACCTTTTCCGTCAATGTTAGGGGTGATGAAAATAAAAAAAGTCTTTGAAAATGACCTAGCTTTCCTCTTTTGTCTTACCAAAAACAAATACATTCGAACTAAGAGATACCTTATGAATCAATTGATCCACATGAGTACCAAACCTAAGAGCCAATTTCTTCTTCCCTCCCATGTCGCAACCATCTATAGGTTTATGGGGCTCTAAATGATGAGAATGAGAAATTCCTCATAAAGAGTTATCTCTCATCCCAAAACTTCCTTGATCTAACCTATTTAATCAATGTCAAGGCCATCCATCCTGACACTTATGTTTATACCTTGTGATTATATAGGGCAAAGAAACAAGAGACAACTCATGCCTCAACAAAAAAGAGGCTAGTAATTGAGGAAGTCCCCCAATAACATATTCCTTCTACAAAGCCCAAGGAAAAGCCAAAAACCAAGTCTTCTTCCATCTCTCTCTTTTCAATCAATAAGAAACTTGACAAGGTGATGAGAATAATCAAGAGAATGTTTCTTTTTCTCTCTCACCTTTATAGTGACTTGGTTAACCTTCAAAAGAAGGTTGGTGCTACTCCATGTCATCTTTCTTATTTTAACTTTTCTTGTTTTAATTTTGGCCAAAGTGTGTGATCAAACACAACTATATGTTTGATTTTATTATGTATCTTTTTCTTAATAATAAAAGTTAAAACTATGTTCATTCTATGATTGATAAATGCACATTTGATTTGATGAATGATGTTCCTTCTTATAATTGTGATACTTTTATTGCTCAGTATTGTACTTAATTCTCTCTTTTTGATCTTGACAAAGGAAGAGAGATTGTATGTCATTAGTTGAGAGGAAGTATAAATTAAGGGGGAGCATGCAACATCTGAATTTAACCATTTGCAAATTCAATCTAGAATACACACACTCTAGAATACACTTATATGTACTTTATCCCTTGCAAATTCAATCTAAGTTGTCAAAAATTTTTTTAAAAAAAGGAGATTGTTGGACTAATTTAGTTAAGCCTAAGTCAAAAATCTCTTTTGATCTTGACAATATAGATTAAAAGGTTCTAATGTCAATTTCAAGTGTTGATCTTGCAAATATTTAGTTATGATCATTTTGGAAGTTGAATGGAAGACTTAATCTCAAATATCAAAATTTACACTCTAATTCACGGTCATGCAGTAAAATCTTATGACCTCTATCCTCTAAAAGAGTTGAATGAATCTTATACAGACGATTTCGCGATGCATGTCATGTCCATAGTCGCCGCCGTGACTTTTGCATTCACATGAAGGGACCCAAATCTTTAACTAAATGATGCCAAGTGTCCCAAAAAATCGGTGGAAGATCAAATTTCATGGTAGTGAAAGAATTGTAGCAACTGCGAATTTGATGAAATAACTTCTCCATCAAGCAGACGGTTTTGTGATGAGCATTAAGTCTAAAGAGTAAAATAGAGACCACGACTTTCACTATTGCTCAAGAAACACAACAGTTATTTTTCTTGAAGAACCAATGGTTAAATGCCATATGGACTAACTGTTAGATACAAATGAGGTTATGTGAATCTCGTGATAGTGAATGAAGGTCTTAACCATAAATTTCATCTGACAAGTAATAAATGCAAGATCTGCCTAGCATACTTTGGAGATTTAGAAATAGTTTTGTTTGCAACGTCTTTTTGGTGGTTATAGCCTATAAAGACGCCACCAAATGGACTTGAATGCATGAGGATAACATTCAATTATAGCAAAACTCTTGCAATTTTATTTCTTAACCTTTAAGCTTTCAATTTCTTATAATTATGTTGTTATTTTTTTGTGTGAGCATTAAACACTAGTGGATTTGGGTTTAAGACTGAGCCTTTGTAATAAAAAGCTCTTGTTTGGGGTTTAGAGTGAACCTTAGAAAACTCTGGTATAGGTTGAGTGTTAACCTTGTGAAACACTAGTGAGGTTGTGTGAGCCTTGTAAAAACACAAGTTGCAAAATTAGGTATGAGCTTTAAAACACCATTGAAGATCAGTGAAATATCCAATTGGAAGAATTAGAGAGTGAATGTAGAGCTGGTTAATACTCAAACCACTACAAAACTTTATGTGTTTTATTCTTCTTTTGTTCCTTCTATTTCTTGCTTAACAAACCTTCCTATAACCCCCCTCCCCCTCCCCCTCTTATTGGTGCACAAGGGCCTATAACTTTGACTAAAGTCTATTTACAATAAAGGTTGGAATTTGGACAATTATGTCCTCCATGACAGCTTTGCTATTATCAAGACTTCTACTGAGGTCTCTTTACAATAGGATCTTGAGTCTAATGGATTACATCTTCTTTGGCAGTTTCGCTATCTCTAAGACTTCTACTAAGGTCTCTTTTTTACATGGTACATTTTAAAATTTTGCTTCATCCTTTCTTTCCATTTTGTTTCTTTTCTTCATCTTTGTTTCTCTTTTTTTTTTTCCTTTTTCTTTTATTTTTATTTTTTATTTTATTTTATTTTCCTTTTTTTTCTCTTATTCCTTTTTAGCATTTTGCATTCAATTTATCATCCATCTGTCAAGTATCAATTTTGATAAAGTATTGATTTTGCTTTTTTTTTTTTTTGTCATGTGTTTATCATTATTGCTATAATTTTCTTCATTGAGAAATTTATGCAAACTGAATGTCATAGTCTATTCAACTTAGCAAAATTTTGACTTTGACAATTTTCTTTTTATTACAAATTTATCACTAGAGTAATGATCTTTTGCTAATTATTTTTCTCTAATTCCTAGTTTGGTTGTTAATCTACTGGATCAGTTTAACAAGATTTTGGTCCTAACTAAATCTTGGTATTGCTAATATGTTACTTTGATAGTGGTCTCCTTTGTTGATAGTATTTTCATGGTCCATATTTTGTCTATTGGTTTACTGCTTCTTTTTAGTTTTTAATATTATTCTCTCTCAGTATAATTATGCTTGTGCTTTTTATTTATTTCTTCTCTCTTTACTTTTTCATATCTTTTTAACTTTTCTCTCTTCTTTCTCATCAAGTATTGTTGTCTTACTTATGTTGTTATTCATTCTCTAACTCTTTTTTCTTTCTTTTTCTTTTCTTTTTTCTTTAATTTTCTCTATTTTTTATGTTGTCTTTTTGTCATTTTCTTTATACATTCTTATTTATGTTAAAGGCTCAAATGATGTCTTAAATTATTAATGGGATGGTAAAAATCCTAAGCCTTAACTTTGATTCATCCTTACCTATTATTGTTAAACTTGTAAATGTGACGTATGTTAGTCATTAAGCTTTTATTTTATTTTATACAATACTTACTTTTCTCGTTCTTACTTTCAGCTTTTTGTGTTGAATGCAAGTAAGTCTAGATCAAACAGAGAACTTATAGAGAATGTTAAGGTCAATGTGGCGTAAGGCATTATCTTTGAAAAATGCAATGCTATAGGTAAAGTTAGTTAATAAATTAATAATATGTGACGTGAAACACAAGTCCTTAAGCCTAAACTATCTTTATCTATTACTTCATAGAGATAAATGATTTTAGGTTTTCATGTACCTAACATTTGTGACAAGTCCTTAGCAGTTCAACATAGTATTTCCCCATTATAAGTAAGAAATACTCCTATCTAATTATATTTTTGGCTAAAGCAAATTTGTCCATATAAGGCCCAAAAGTGATTATATATACCTCTTCTATAGCTTGTTGTGTTTCATTCTCTGATAAGCACCTCAATTGCATCCCATATGACATTCTTTTATGCATATATCCCTTAAAATTCATGAATTGAATAGCTAATCTCCTTATAATCTCTTTGTCCTTCATCTTGGGATATTTTAGGCTTTCTAAACATCTTTGTATATCAGTATAACATAGGTTGTCATCATCTATTACTTACATCACCCATTCACTAGCATAACAAGGTATTTTGAACCTCATAATCACTAATGGCTTCAGGGAAATTTTTTTTGGTCCCTTCCAAACTAGCACCAAGGTGGCTAAGGTATTTGTTAACTAATTTTTCTCCCTAAGTAGGTGCATGAAAACATATTTATTAAAATTCTACTTCATCAACTTCAAGTAATCTAGATATGACCTTAATTTCTCCTTTTTTTTTATTCTTATGTCACTATGAGATGACCAACATCAAATCACCTTTGATTTTAACTTCTTTAACCCCATCATAGCAAGAGTTTCTAGCCTAAGTAAACATGCCTTATACTCAGCCATATTATTAGTGACCCTGAAGTTAAGTTTTTTTTGCTATAAAAAACATTTGACATTTTACCGATACTAATATTATCACTGCACTTGCTCCTCTCTTATTGATTGCACCATCAAAATACACATCTTCCATCTTTTTACCTCTATTGCCCCTAAGCTCTCATCAAAAAATTCCAATTTCTAAGGCACATTTTTGCAATTAGATGTTAAAAATTCAACATCTACTTTCCCTTAAAAACCTTCTTAGTCATATAGACGTTAAATTCTAATAATAAAACCAACTACTTTGCCATTTTACCAATTAATGAGGTGGATTTATATAAGTACTTGATAAGATCCATTTGTGACACCACTTGTACTTTATAGGACTAAAAATGTTGTGGTAAATTATTTATGGCCCAAATCATTGCCACATATGTTTTCTCAATCTAGTTGTACTTTTCCTCATATAGAAGTAACTTTTTACTCAGGTAATAAATGGCGTGTTCAACTTTAGACTCATCTTTTTTAGTAAGAATAATGTCAATAGATCTATCCTCAATCGCCAAATACAGAATTAGAGCCTTATATGGTCTCGATGGCTTTAAAACTGGTAGGCTCATCTCTTAATTTTTTTTACCTTCTCAAAGGCTTTTTAGCATTGTTAATCTAAATAAGTGGTTGATTCTTTCTTAATAACTTGAAAATTGTCTCACACATTATTGCGAGCCTAGTAATGAACCTATTGATGTATAGAAGTCATATTAATAACCTTTAAACCTCATTATATATCTTCAATACTAGAATCTCTTGAATAGCCTTCATCTTGTCAAGGTCAATCTTGACTCCCCTCCAACTGACAATATGCAAAAACAACTTTCTTATGGTTATCCCAAACATGCACTTTTAATATTCAACATGAGATTATGCTTTTCAGCTCTTTATAGAAATTTATTAATTGCTTTGAAATGACCTTCCTTGGTCTCTAACTAAACAAAACTAAATCTAAATCCAGAGATATGACATTTCATGATATGTATAGTGAGTAGTGGGGGATTATGGGACAAAAAATAAATCCACTAGGATCATATTATTAACATATATCGCCACTTTCTTGTGCATCAAATCATGAAACAAAGTTATCTTCATCCTTTGATAGGTTGCCTTTCATTGTTTAATCCAAAAGGCATAATCTTATAGAAATAAGTTCCTCTTCAATGATGAAAGTTGTCTTGTATTTATCTATAATGGCTATTAGGATCTGATTATATATAGAGAATTTATCCGCAAAAGAATACATCATAGTAGTGGTTGCACAATCAAATAATAAGTTGATATGATGTAAGGAAAAATTATCCATGGGACACGCTTTATTCAAATCTCAATAATCGATAAAAACCCTAACTCTAAATAATTCTTCAATTGCTAAACATCCCTCCAAATAATTCTTAAATTTTCATTTAGAGCTAAAAAATTAATGACAGAAAAATTTGTCGTTAGTTAACGATAGAAATAAAATATGTTGCTAAATTTTTTTAGCACCATGTTTACACTAAATTATGGTGACGGATTCAAATCTATCACTAATTTTATCACTATTTAGCGATGAATTTTATTTTCATTAGTTTTTTATTGCTAACTAGTGACAAAAGTAATTTTATCGCTAAAATTTGTCAATATTTTGACATTTTCTTGTAGTGAAGGTCATGCAAATCATATATTTAGTGGTAACTAAAGAACCAAGATAGAAAAGACTTTGGGAAATTTGACGTGAGATAAAAGCATTTTGTAGATTTCATGATTTATCAATTCCTAAAGTAAGATCTATAGAGTTGCCTCGAAAGACTTTATCTGTGTGACTATTCTAATTTTTATTTGTTGGCTAGTGGATTTGAAATTATACAACACAGTGATAGAACAACAATACAACAAAAATATTGATGCACTCCATCAGACTGTAGATATCATGTGTTATGTTTTGCATGAGGACTGACACCTTTTTAGCTTGCCACCACCAGAAATAACACTAAATCTCATTCCTTATCCTATAGAGAGAGATGCAACTGCTAGAGTTGTTTAGCGTACTACTCAGCATCATAGGCGTGAATTCACTGATAGACATGTAAAGATTTTTATCCCACTCTCACAAGCATGTACACCTATATTGTATTTTCGTCATTTCACTATGATAGTTCATATGGTTATAATTAGTCAAAAGTTGTTGCACCTTCATATATTCCACAACTATCTGAGCCTTTCACTTCCATATATAGGCCATCAACCTTTCACTTTAACCGCCTTCCTCCTCTTTAACTATAGTCAATCTATATGAGCTTTTTCAATTTTACATGAGTTTGATGTCTTATGCACTTTCATCATCATGGATGATGGAACCTGATTTGTCCCCTTGGTCATATAGGCCTTGGATGCCACCCATTCCTCCTTTTGGATAGTTGGCTAAGTCATCTACTACTTTGAACAATACAGTTCTCGTTTTTTTCAGTACGCCCATTTATGTTTCTATATTTTAGTATTTTTGTGTACTGACTTTAATTTTATTATTATGAAAATGTTAAACACAACTTTTGTTTTATAATTCAATTAAATAATTTTATTATTTTTTTCAATATATATATATATAAAACAATTGACAAACCTACATTTTCACCACCATATTCTCTTTTTTAAAATTCTATTTTATTTTTTATTTAACAATATTTTTAAAATATTATTTTAATTAAACTTAACTTTTATTTTCTAAGTCAACTTAAATATCTAACACAAAAATATTTACATTACTATACTTTTCAATATTTTTAATACTATAAAATATTTTTTAATTATTAACAATAAAACAAAAAAATAATAATGCACAATATTTTATACAAAATAAATAATGCTTTTATGGACCTAAAAAAGATATGTAATAGTGTATGAAACTAAAAGCACTCAATAATAATGTATTGGTTCATCACTTTAAGTGACTGATCTAAATGTAATGCATCTATTGTATTATGTACATGCATGCAAAAAAAAAAAAATTAAAAATATTGTTCCATCACTTAATATAGTACATGCTTACATGTAATACGTGCATACATGTAGAGAAAAATTTTAAAAAAAAACATTGTAAACAAAAATTATGTTCGGGATTATAAGTGGCAAATCATTTAAAAATTAAAAACAAAAACTATTGGCCTACCATTTAAAGTGGTGGACCAGTTTAAAGTTTTTTTTTAAAAAATACTGGTCTTTACGTTTGCCACTTTAATTGATGGGCAAACCTTGAACATCTTTTTTTGTTCCTATGTCTGCCAGTGCATATTGACTATTTTGGCTACACCTTTTTTTAAGTATTTTTTTAATTACTCTATTTTTATAATTATTTTTCATTAATTTTAATTTATTTTAAACTCTTTTATAAATTATCCCGAGATTCTGATCCTCATGTTTTGCCTCTCTTCCTCTCTATTCATACTGTAAAATGGCAAGTTAAGGACTCTTATTTATAGACTTGAAGAAAATAAGTTTAATTTTCTTCCATTTTATATGCATATATAGAGTTTGGATGTTGACGATTTTTAATGGAACATATTCCGCACTGTGTTTGTCTTTTTTTCAATGCCAAAAGTGTACGCAGAATTAAATCGAGAATGATATTGTGCACGTGCAGGCATCACTCTCTTCCCAATTGGCCATGCAAATTGAATGAACTATTTTATCCTCAATTAGAGTGACAAACAAATTAAATGGTGTAGATTTGATTTGATTGAATTAATTTTAGATTTTTTTTGTGTGAGATAGTAAATTATTAACGACTTGAATTATTGAGTTAAAATATAAAAAAAATATATTTTTTAAATTATTTTTTTATTTTATATCGATTGAATCACTATTAATTTTGATTTTTTAAATAAAGAAAATTTCACTTTGATTTTTAAAATAAAATTTAAATACTTTTAATTATTTAAAGCTTTAATCAAATGTAGGTTAGTCCTAATAAAATTAGAATTGAATTAATTCGAGTTGATTTACAAATGGGATAAAGACCATATCGAGTTTAATATATAAATTCTCAAATCGTTTTAGATTTCAATTAAATCGAATTTGAATCAATTTTTTCGTGTGAGTTCATATTAGATTAAAAATTATCGCTTTTTATCCCTCTAATCTTGCAAAGGGTCATAGTTTATAGGATTAAAATGCATAGACATATGATTGCAACAAACATAAGGCTAACAATGTGTTTGACAGTAAATTGAGGTTGGAAATTACTTTCCTGCTTTGGAATTCTTCGGATCAAAAGATATCAAATTTAACAAGTATTCAAATAATAGTTCTCAACAAAATATGTTTGAAGTAGAACGTTTAACTCCTTGACAGCAATACGAAACAACAATTAGATTCGTATCATATGTAAACCTAAGATTTTACTTGTCCAATAGCTAAACACAGCATTTATTTTTATTTTGGTTATGTGTACAGCCATTTTGTATTGTATACGTTTATATGACTAGGTCTAGAAGCCAAAATATCCTAACACTTACTTCTATAAGGTGGCATTTTCTATAACCGATGAGATAAGTTTAGATGAGCACTCGTAATAAATCAAACCTCTTAATTTTTTCCTTTTTCGAATATTGGAAGGGATCTTATCTTTTGTGTATATATATGTTGCAAACAGCGGAGTTCACTATAAATATATACTACTGCAGGGCTGCAGAATAACTTTATTTTTTATTCAATTTAAAAATCCGATTTCCAATTCATTTAGAGAAAGTGACTTGGATTCAATTTAAATTCAGACAAATTCAAAATATTTTGAATATAAAAAATAATCTGAAAATCTTTAGATCAAATCGAGCTAATCTAAAAGATCAAGTTAAGGTTGATCTAAATGGGTCAATTCGGTGACTATTGATTAAAAATTTCCCTAAAAAACTTAATTGAACTCTACATAAAGAAAATTCAATTGCTTATTTTCGTTATATATAACTATTTACTTAAAAATTATATTTAATTTATTAAGTATCTAAATGAAAACAAACAATGTTAGTGAAGTTCTGTTTATATAAAATCTACATGATTAAGAAAATAATTTTTTAAAAAAATTATTAATTTTCTTAACAAATTATGAGAAGATATTGATAAATAATAAATTTGAATAAATATTTTAAAATATTTATATTATATATAAAAGTGACTAAGTAAGAAAAAAAATTTTTGAACATAAAAAGATATGAAACTTTTTATAATTGACAATAATAACTTAAATTATAAATTTTAATTGGATGGATAATACTTTTAAAAAACTAATTATTAGTTCAATTTTAAAATTTGTAATTATTTAAAATTATTAAAATAATGGATAAAGAAATTTATAATGTTAAGTTAGTGTTATTTTATTTTTAAATATTTAAAATTAAGATAACTATCTACACTATATATAAAAGTGATTAAATAAGAAAAAAAATTTTAGATATAAAATAGTGTAGAACTTTTTAAATTAGTAATAGTAAATTTAAGTTATAAATATTAATTGGATGAATAATTTTTTTATAGAACTAATTATTATTTAAATTTTTTAAATTTTTAATATCTGAAATCTATACTATTCTTTTTATAAAAGTAGTTAATTAGAAAAATCTATAACTAATTAGAAAAATTTAGAACTTTTTAAATTTACAATAATAATATTAAATTTTGAATTTTAATTGAATAATTAAAACTTTTTTTAAAAAAATTAATTATTTATTTAAATTTTAAAATATATAATTATTTAATATAAAATTAAATATGTTGACCCTTAAATTTTATTATATTATATTGTTTAGTCTACTTTCTTAAAAAATTATATTAAAAGACGTTGACGTTTTGACTTTGCTATACAGTAAAAGGCTTTTGTTCATTTTTTTCATTAGTTAAACCTAAAAAAATAAAAAATTAGGCAAATAGTTTATCTAAAATCTAAAAATGCGCTCATCTTCTCCATTAAATGAAACAACCTGCGTCTTTTATTCTTCCTCATCATTCAACCCCTCAATGATTATGAACAAGAAAAAAACCCATAAACCCAAACTTACCAAAACAATTATCAACAATCAAAAAACTCTTTCCTTCTCAAATCTCTAAAATTTCTCACCAAGTCTTAGAAACCAAACTTATCAAAAACTTATCGAATCCTTGATTTCACACACCAAAATTTTCCATTTGTGCCGTAGAAAATGGTACCACGATTTCACACAGAAAAATCGGGTCTCTCAAATCCATCGACATCTTAATTTCATTTTGATCATAGAAGACCATCGACAATTTCATTTTTGATCATCGGCTCTCGAATCCACGCTTCAACCAACGAATCAGCCGCCGTTGCAGGACGAGAGGAGGAGACTTGGAGAAATGAGGATGCCTCGATTTGCTGTAATTAGTGCTGAATATGCTGGGTTAACGTCTTTGCTGTGCTTCGTCTTTGCTGGGTTAATGTTAATTGGGTTGGGTTTGTGAAATTGATTGGTTATGTTAAGGGTATCGTTTTGTTCGAATTTTAAGACTTTAAAGATGCAGTAGTGTTAAGTATTGATTCGAGTTCGGGTTTGGATGAACATTTGGGGTGTTGCTATGCTATTGAAGAGTTGCATTTGCAACAGTGTCAGATGAGGGACATGGCGGGGCTATTGTTTGTTGAGGATTTTATTTGTGTTTTGATTGTTTGAAGGGTTGTGAATGAATTTTGGCACAGAAATTCATTTTCGGTGATATCTGTCGATTATCTGTTTTGATCTGTTTGAAGGGTTGTGTTTTGATTGTTTCAATTTGTAAACTGTGTGTTTTCAATTTCTTCGTTGTCTTATTCGCTTTTTTAAATTAAATTTTTGTTTCCATTTTTTGCGTTAACATTCTGGGCAAGATCCAGTTTGTGGGGTTAATATTCCGGGTTTTGTTTATTTGAAGGCGGTGTGGTGTTTGATATAAAATAAAAATTTAAATGAACATAAAGAATAATATATGCTTTTTATATCAATTTTAAAGAAATTGTATGAGTTTAAAAAAAATATGTAAGGGTATTTTAGTATAATTTTTTAAAATAAATAATCAAATAATATAATAAGATAAAATACGAAAGAGTTAGTATATATAACCTTTTAAATAATTAAAATAATAGATAAATATATTTATATTTTTTATTTTTAAATATTTAAAATTAAAATAAATATCTATATTATATATAAAAATGATTAATTAAGAAAAACTTTTTGAATATAAAAGAATGTAAATATTAATATTGAATTATAAATTTTAGTTAGAAATATAATATGTTTTATAAAAGTAATGATTATGTCAATTTTTAAAATTTGTGATATTTTATATAAATTGGTTAACAAGGAATAATTTTTTGATAAAAATAGGCATATAATTTTTAAAATTGGCAATAGTAATCTTAATTTATTATTTTTTTAATTAGATAGATAATATTTTTTTATAAAATTAATTATTACTTCAAATTTTAAACTTTGTAATATTTGAGATCTATATTGTATTATTTACAAAAGTGACTAATTAGCAAAAACTTTTCTAGATATAAAAACGTATAACATTTTTTAAAATTGGCCGTAATAATCTTAAGTTATAAATTTTAATTAGATGAATAATATTTTTCATAAAATTAATTACTATTTCAATCTTTAAAATTTATTATTACTTAAAATAATAAATAATATCTTAATTTTAAAATTGTAAATATTTAAAATAATTAGAATAATAGATAAAAATATTTATATTTTTAAATTAATGTTATTTTATTTTTAAAATATTTAAAATTAAAAAATATAATTTCAATTTCAATTTTTTCAAATGATTCGTGTAATTGTAGAATGATTTAAAAGAATTTTTGTATAAATATCATACATGTTAAAATAACCATAAGACAGTGTGTAGAACAATAAGCATTCTTATTAATAATTCTTTTCTCTCTAGTTAAAAATGAAGAATATTTTTTTTTAATTCAAAAAATTTACAATACATTTCTAGTTTATCATAACCATCAATAAAACTCAATATTAAATAATACTAAATATTGAATTATCACAAAATATTTTTTCACATAGGTAGTTATATATAGTATTGTCTAAAAAAATTTATGCTTAAAATATAATTTACAAAGAAGTGCTTCACTCATAAAAAAATATAATTTATAAAGAAGTGCTTCACTCATAAAGGACAAATTTTATCATACAAATTTTGTAAATATATTTGTAAATAGAAATATTATTATAATGTTATTTTTGACATTTTGATTCTTGCAATGAATTTATATATTAATAATAAATGATGAATACATCATTTTTATTTCTTGATTTTATTTTATTTAGTTTTTCTATTAATTTTGTATAACTCTTTATTTAGTTTTTAAATTTGATTTTCTATCACTTTATCTTAAATTTATTTTATTTATTAATAAAAAATTATATTTATAAAAAAAATTATTTTATATGTATTCTAAAAATTTCTAATTGTTATAACTTTACATAATTTATTTTCTTTATTTATGTGAATATTAAAGTAAAAATTAACTAATTTGCATTTTTAATAATTATTTTAACAACAAACAAAGCATGTACAATAAAACTAATATTTTAGAAAGTGAATAACAAATCACCTAATTTTACCTAGATCAAAATATCATTTTAAGGATAAATCTAAATCCCTATCTAAAATTCTTTCATACGTAAATCCGATGGGTCACTTAAATATATCTGAAACTTGAGTGACCTAAATCCTACCTAATTGTCACCTGTAACTTTAGGTAGTTCTTAAAGGTCTAATTATACATTGGGATAAAGTTTTAGGTCGTTTGATTATTGAGGTTGATGGTAGTTTAATAGTTGATATTAAATATTGGTAATTGTCACCTCTAACTTTAGGCAGTTCTTAAAGGTCTAACTATATGTTGGGATAGAATTTAGGTGGCTTGATTACTGATGTTGTAAGACTTACCATTGGTGTTGGTTTAACTTAGGTCTTTTAAGTTGAGGTGATCGGTTCGGCTCCTATAAAACAACAAACATGAGAGGGTTGTCCAGCCGGTTGTCGAAAGCCCACTCTAATGCTTAAGTTAATTATCTACTAGAGAATGAGAATGAATGAATGTATGCCTAAGGAATACATTTTGAGACTCTTTATATAGTGGTTGGGGAGACTTGTTTACTTGTTGCATTAGGATTTGAATTTTTTCTTGTTTAGTAATTGTTTCCTGATGATGATTATCTTCTTGATAAGAGATAATCTTTTCCTATTTAGGATGAGCCACGAGCTTAAGAGCCATTGGTAGGCCGAGCCCATTCTATGGGGACTTATCATGTCCCGAGCTAGGCCTATCCTTATTGAATGATTAAGGCCTATGCCACTAAGTTAGCCTCTAAAATAAGTGGGCTTAGCTTAGTTTAGTATCACATGTCCCCCTGCCCCACCTAAATCTATTTGTCTCAGAGAATATATGCTCAAGCTATTGGTGAATCTTTGATCAAGCCAGGAATCCATGGTCTAATCAACTGATCTATTTATATTATTTTTAGAGGGAATTTAAAATTTGAAATTAAAATGTCTAATCAATTGTTGAAACACATGTCATATAGTTGATGTACCTCAGGCAACCATATTTGATTGAGACGATTAGGGTCATTCAATGGTTGTTTGTTCACTTACACCTGGCTCTTTCCTACTCTTCTGAAGCCTATAAAATAAGCCTTGTCATTTTTTTAAAGAATCATTTTTGCCTTTCATCTTTTGCATTTCAAGATGTTGTGAAGCTTTTCTTCATTTATTATGGTTGTATTTTGCTCTTTCAAAGGTGAGATTTTTAATTTGTATCTTCAGGTACTTATTCTTACTTCTTTTGCCTTAAAAAAAACCTTGAAAATGGTCTCTTATAACTGTGAGGATGCTATTTCTCCCCCTCCAACCCCTGTTGATCTTATGTCGATTGTTGTAACCTTCGAGAAAGCAACAGAGGCCATGAATGTTAAAGAAGGTAAGCTTGAAATAATTAAAAAGGAGAGTGAGATGGAGGAGTTAGGGAAAGAGGATAAGTAGGATGGCATAAATGAGGAAGGAATTATTGAGGCATAAGAGAGAGGTTACTCAAATGTTTGAGTTAGGCCCAACCATATCAATACTGAGCTAGCTAGTATGGTATCTCAAACCAAGCCCCTGAAGTTGCAAAGAATGAATCCTAGGGTTAGAAAGGTACAAAGTTGGGTGACCCCTCAAAAGTTGGCAAAAATTTGCCTAAGGTACTAGATTCCTCTAGAGTATGAGCTAAACATATTAAGCCCCAAATTGAGGGCTTTTTTTTTTTTTACTCTAGCATAACCAATTTATGCTCTATGATGAAGATCTGAAGGTAGGCTTCAAGTTGCTTGTTTTTCAACCTAGATGGCATGATATATTTTTACAATAAAGGAATGGATTGGAGAGGACCATTGGCATATGTCATCTAAGCCAGTTATGGGCATGTTCAGCCATTACCCTTTATCAATAAAGGGTGGATTGGAAACATAAGTTTTTCATTGTTACCTACAAGGAAGAAGTGGGGTTTCCTATAAGATGGGTCTACAAAGATGATTGGGAATGTAGCGTGCTCCCACCAAGTAAGATCAAGATTAAACTTATCATCTTCAATAGTTGATGTAGGATCCTACGAATTTATCAAAGCTAATAGATCAACATTTGCATGCTCAGGCTAAATCTAGTATACTTCATTTTTAATTTAACTCATTTCTTATGTACTAATGGATATTAACGATTTTTGCTTTTATAGAGATGGATAAAAAAAAGCATTAAAGGAGGAGATGGCTAGGTAGAAAGCTGCTCAGATTGCTCAAAAAGGGTTAAAGTAACTAAAAACTTTTTTGAAGAAGGTGGCAAGCAAGAAACGTCTGAACGGGGAGGCGAGTACAACCGATCCGCAAGTTGAGGACATTTATGACATCACACGTGAGTCTTCTCCTCCTCCTCCTCCTTCTCCCACTTTTAAGATTCTAGGTGAGCCAGTAATGACAAAGTTGTTGCCACCAAAGAATGATCGAGTTGAATTGATAAAAATTAACTCATATGAGGAGTTATTTATGTTTTCCAAGGAACTTAAGCCTGTGTCCTGATCCTCGTGGCTACATAAAAACTAAATATAAGCCATGTATGCTAAGCCACCAGATGGTCAGCAAAACATTAGGTAAGATCTATCTCTTACCCAATGATGAGCAAAAATTTAAACATCTAACAAATAGGCAGCTGGCAAATCGTGCTAGGATGTTCAATCTTAAGGTAGGGTTGACTTGCATGTTTTCATATTAGTTTGGGAATGTACTAAGTTGTTGCTTTGTTATTTCAAGTGACAATAGTTGAGACAACCTTGAGCCTTCTACTTAAAATGTTTGAGAAGGAAATCAAGAACATATCCGATTTAGAAAACTAGTTGATGAAGGCTTAGGATGATTTTACTGCTTTATCAAAGAATCATCAAGAAACCCTCAAATAGGTGACAAAAGGGGGTGACTTTGTTTAACCAGACGTAAGAAAAGCTGAAGGCTATTAAGGCAAAGGTGACCGAGCTATTTAATCTTGAGGTGGAGCGTTCCAACAAAGGCCTCCAAACTAAAGGGAATGTTAAAGAAAAATGTCAAGCTGGTGCAAGAGGTTAAGAATTAGCAAGAGAAAGAGGCCATTGCTCAAGCATCAACTATTAAGGAGATGTCTACAGTCTGTTTTGCCTATAACACCAAGATAAGATGTAAGCTGGCTAACGTTCATCCAGACATCCACTTTGACTACATAGCAACATCTTTCCTAATGATGAAGAGGAGAAGGAAGTGGATGAGGTAGAGGAATAGAGGACTAATGTAATTTTATGTCTGCATCCTTGTAAAAAATTTTGAAATCAATGAAAACCTTTTGTTTTGATCATTCTTTGTGCATTTATGTTTGACAAAGTGATTAAGGACTATTTTTAATAATTACTTGGCCTTTTATAATGAGATAAATACTAAAGTGACATCAAAAGCACTTAAAAAATATTTCTTGATAAGTACTAAAATAATCGTGTTGTTAAAGAATTTACTTAGGCATTTATAAACTTTATTCTTTTTTTATCTTCTTCAGATGTTAAAGTGTAATGAGATCGATACAAGTAAAGACACGAGATATCTTTAGCTTGGTATGTGTCATGGTAGTGGTGTAATTGTTGTACAAGTTTATTTAAGTTATGCAGAACTCCTTTCTTATTGTACAAGGTTGATTATATAGTATATATTATATCTAATTTTGTGATGTACAAGATTTATTAGCTCAGTATATGCTTTTATATAAATAGTTGGGCTAAGGTCTTTTTGTAATGTAGAAGTTTAATTAGCTTAGTACATGTTCATGCTTTTGATGTTTCAAGCAATATGATTAAAAAAAAAAACTAATCCTACAACTCATAGTGGAAAAGGATGAAGACCCTGTCATTTTTTTATTTGAATATAAGAAGGATGAGGTTGAGGCATGGTTTGAGCCTTTTTAAAAAAAGAGGTAGCTAAGATTGCTAGAAAAAATATTTCTTTAAGTGCATCTATATTGCATATACGAGGTATAGGCTTTCTTTCCATTGTTTCTAGCTTATATGTTGCAGGTCCTACTGCTTTAAGCACTCGGTATGGTCCTTCCCAATTATCATTGAGCTTACCAATTCCTACTTCTCCATTAGCTTTATTAGTTCTTCTAAAGATCAAATCCCTATTTTTGAGAGCTCGATGCTTTATTCTTTTATTGTGGTACCGAGAAACTTTGATGGTAGGCAACAACTCATATTGCAACATCCTCTCTTTTTTTAGCTAAGAGATCTAAGTTGAGGTGGAGCTCATTGTCATTACATTAGGGTTATGGTGGAGGACTCAATACAAGGGAAGGCTAATTTCCATAAGGATTACTGCTTTTGTTATACACACCAAGGAGAAGAGTGTTCAACCTATTTTTGTTTATGGAATTGTTTTAAAAGACCACAAGATATAGTTAAGCTAATCTGTCCAAACTCCACTCGCATTATCAAAATATTTTTTAAGCTCTTGTAAGATGATTTTGTTAGTTACTTCAGTCATCCCATTAGCTTGAGAGTGTACAATTGAGGTGAATCGAAGATCAGTTGCTAAGTTCGCACAATAGGATCTCAAATAATCATTGTCAAACTATTTGCCATTATCTATAATGAGAACTCATAGGATACCGAACTGATAGATCACATTTTTTTTATGAAATTCAACATCTTTGCTAAAGTAATAGTGGTTAGAGCCTCTATTTTGCCCCATTAAGAGAAATGATCTATTGCTACTATTATGAACTTTTTTTAGCTCGGTGCTTATAGGAAAGGGGCCAAGAATATTGATCCTATTGGAAGAAAGGCCATGTTGAGCTAATGGGCTTTGTTCGACTATTGGTTACCTAGGGATCACTACATGCCTTTAGTAGCACTTTTGGACAAGATTCTTGGCATCTTTAAACACGGTTAAGCCAACAATATCCTAATAAAATTTCTTTTTTAGACAAAGTATTGGCTACCTCATGAGTTTTGCAGATTCCTTCATGAAATTTCTTTGAGCACATAATTCTCTTTTTTAGAGAGACACCCTGAGCTAGGGCTGGATACAAGACCATGTATACAAGACCCCATCTTCTTTAGAATAATCGGTAGCCATACTAATAATGGTTTGAGCTTCTTTTGGATTGGTAAGAAGCTGCTCGTACTTTAAATATTTGATGACAGGGTTCATTTAGTTGTCCTCCTCAACTTTGATAATAATATTCATCAGTTAAAAGGTGTTGGGTTGTAGCCATTCTTCTAGCAAAACTCCTTTAGGCAAGGCTACCTGGGAAGTGGCAGTTAGCTGGGCTAGGGAATCTAATTCTTTAATGTTATCCTGAAAGATTTATTCTCGCTTCTAGCTGGGGGGGGGGGGGGGGCGGGGGGGGGGGGGGGGGGGGGGGGGGGGGGGGGGGGTGGGGGGGGGGGGGGGGGGGGGGGGGGGGGGGGGGGGGGGGGGGGGGGGGGGGGGGGGGGTGGGGGTTTTGTTTTGTTGTTTTTTGTTTTTTTTTTTTTTTTGTTTTTTTTTTTTTTTTTTTTTTTTTTATTTTTAATTTTTTTTTTTAAAATTTTAAATGATTGTGTAAAATAATAATAAATTTTAAAATTTTATTATAAAAAATACATTTATAAATAATAAAAACAAATAAATATAATAAAAAAAATAATTATTAAAAACTCATAAAAT
>CATIWR010510430.1:0-39580 GCA_949677035.1 Omphalea diandra | reverse complement strand
ATATATAACACGTCTATATCAATCACTAACAAAGTTTTTAGTAAATATTTTTATATTTTACAATCATAAAAATATAAATATTATCTCTTAAACAAAATATTTTGATTTTTATTAATCTTAAATCATTTTATTCATTAATTTTAATTATAAATTTTCTATCTCCCATAAAAACTTATTATTTAAAAATACTGCTATTTTTTTTTTACTTTACATTATTATTTTCTTATTGAATTAATTTTTAAATTATAGCTTTCACATGATAAGCTATTAATAGTCAAAAGAATAATTTTATTGTTATATAACTATTCTCAATAGTAGTTTAGCATTATATTAAGCTTTAGGGAGACTAAGTAAATAATTGTTCCATGTAAGTGAATCACATTCCATTTTTATCTGTTTTTACACGTGTCAAATGTTAAAAATTGAAAATTTTCATTTTGATTCCGAGATTATTGTTTCTTATCATCTATTTCATGAATAACTCAATTATATAATTATTTCATTTTGTTCATTAGCTCCCAGCAAGTGTCAAAATTTGTAAATTTATATTTAAAGTGATTCCAATAATATTAAATCAAAATTCATTCCTAGTTACATATATTCAACAATTTGAAATATTCAACATTTAAAAAATTCTAATTAAGTGAACAATATTCTGAATTGCGACTTTATATTCCTTTTTAGCAAAAAAATATTTCCTTAACATTGTCATCGAAATTAATCACTAATTATGTATGTATCAAAGAGAGGGAATTTCACTTCTTGTCTTTTCCTTATTTCAACCTTTGTAGCATCATTTGAAAGTCATTTCTAGCCATTTTAGATCTATCATTTTTTGAGTTGATTATGATTTTCTAACCTTAGTTCTTGAAGTTTTACTTTTGTTTTTGTTATTTTTCTTGAATAATTTCAGATATATATATTTTTAGATAGATTCTAATATTTTATTTTCAAATTTATCTTATTTGATTGATATTGAGATTAGTATATGGTGTTTCTATATTACTCATTTGTCGGGGATTTGAGTTTATTATCTTTTGTGTGTGATACTTTGTTATTTAATTGGCATAATAAGTTATGCAAATTTTTTAGAGCATATTTAGAATTTAGAAGATTCGCATCATACTTGTAAAAAGACTAAAGAGCCGAACAGTGATAGTTTGTTATCAAGTAGCTGATTAATCTCTCAAATATTCTGTCAACTAAATTTGTTATTTCAAATTCAGTTATTTAGTTTTAAAACTTATTATGAATTTTTGTAACTATTTAGAATTTATTGTTTGGTTGGTATAATAAGTTATAAAAAAATTTTTGAAGTATATTTAGAATTTAGATGATTCATATCATACTCGTAAAAAGATCAGATAGTCAAATAATGATAGTTTGTCATCAAATAGCCTATTGACCTCATCAAATATTGTGTCAACTCAATTTATTATTTCAAATTCAATTATTTAGTTTTAAAACTTGTTATAAATTTTTGTAACTATGTAATGTCTTGCATATAGAAGTAAGAAATGGGTCGGATTGGGTAATTTTCAAGTTGAGATATTTTTGAGTTGAATCGGATTTAGATCACTCAAATCTTGGGCAGGTGCAAATCATCCATCGAATTTCACTTATGAAAATAATTTTGGTCGAATCTCAAATTTATTTTTAAAAATAATATTTCATGTTGGATAATTTGTTATTTAGTTTTTAAATGTCTATTTAGATTTTTTTTATTATTTATGCAATGTTTTATCATAATTTATTCAGAGAAAAAATAGTTAATTTTCTTTAAAAAATTATTTTAAATTAGATTGATTTATATAAATAGAACTTGATTCAAATTTTTTATTTTTATTTAAATTCCTAGTAAATTAAATATAATTGTTTAAGTAAATAATTATATATAATGAAAATAAGTAATTGAAATAAGTTTATATAAAATTAAATTCAAGTTGTAATAGTGTACAAATTTCAATGACAACAAATCATTTATTATAAAAAATTTTGTATATTATGATAAAAATTTATGTAATAAAATAATTTTATCTTAATATATGGTTTTATCATTAAATTTATCCCAATTTTTATCAATAATAGATAAACTTGTGATAAATTTATCTTATGTATTAAATTATTTAAACAATTATGGCAAAAATTTTCCATTCAAAAATTTTTATTATAATAAATAAGCATACAAAAAAAATTATGATATAAACTATTTTTTATAATATTTTATCATAATATTTTGACACCAAATTTTCATCAAATTGTATATAAGAAAAAGTAGGATTGTCATAGTAATATTTTAGTGACTCTTTTAAGTCATTTGAAAAATAATGTCAAAATTGTTTATAATAATAAATATTTTTTTATTTTTACTAGATAACTTATTAGAATAAATATGAAATTATAATTTAGACACGTAAAAATAAAAAAAAATTGAAGTTAAAATTAAATTTAAATTAAATGTAATCATTCAATCATTTTAAAAAATTTCTTTTTTTTTTCTCTCTTATTTCAATTATTCTATCTTATATATATAATAATAAAATTTATTTTTTTTATATTATTATAGGATCAATTGGATCAGGTCACGAATTGATCCATTCGAGTCATTTTTTATCCGAATCATCGAGTTTATTAAAATCCAATTAGATTCAAAAATTTTCAGATTTGTCCAAGTTCGAATTAGTTTTGAGTCACTTTTATCTAATAAAAAATTGATCCATTAGTTTTGTTCAAGTTTAGTTTTTGGATCTAATAAAAAATTGCCATCTCTACCTGCATATTCATTTTGTATTAGTTTTTCACTTAACCAAATATCTTGTCATTATTTTTCAAAAAAAAAAAATCATTATGTATTATGCGATTTATTTAATATTTTTATATTATTTTACCTCATTTTACTAAGTTTTGAGAAATGTAATATTCCATTAATTTTGTTTAACTGATTCTGATAACTGAATTTTGCAAAAATTTTTGCAGCCATTTTAATTTAATTTTATATATTTGATAGTTCAGCTATAATATAGAAAATTAAAAAAAAATGCATTGATGATTAATTATAAAAAGATTTTGTTAACAAATTTTAAAAGATGCATGATATTTTTAAATTGTATTAAATCTATGTGTATATATTATATAAAAGTAATATTCATATCCATTAAATATAAATTATTACTTATCAAAATAAATAAATATATTTTTTAAGATATGAATATTTTTAGTATTTTTACAAGGAATTTTTAAAAAATTAATAATTAATAAAAAATATAAGACTTTTCAATAATATATCACATATGAAAGTATAATTATTTTTATAAATGATGTGTTAAATTTTAAATTCATTTTATATGAATTATCAATTAAAAAATATAATTTTCTTCTGTTACTTTAGCTATTATATAAATATGTTAAATTGGATTAGGTTAGATGAGGTATTTGATACCTTTAGCGAGCAACATGCAAGGCATCTCACAAACCCAATGGTTCAAACGTAAATGAAAATGAGATTAAAAATAACTTTCATGTTTGTACTTAATTAGACGTAGTCGGCAATTCAAAGCTACACAAGCAAAGACATAAGCACAGATTCGATAAAACGGACTCATTTAGAATTGGGTTCTCTTTATGCATATATAATCAGTCAATAGCAAAATTTTTACAAAAAGGAATTTTTTTATAAAATAGTGTCATTTGCTATATAACATTTACGATCCAAAATACAATATTGAAAAATTATTATTAAACTTAACATAATGATTATAATAATTCGACTTACTACATATGATATTTTCTACACTACTCAGAAATTGTTTTGATATCATAGAATCATTTTGAATAGAATTCTTTAATAGAATTATCATAGAGTATTAAATAATTATAATCATATTACAAAGTAGATCAATAGTAATACAAAACTAATAGATACTACTTTTTTTCAGCAAATATAAATCAAAATGGGATTTTGTTAATGAATTCATCGGTTAATTGATTTTTGATTTAATTGGTCTAATCAATTTAATTAGTTCAATTCAATTGATTCAATAATAAATAAAAAAATTTTAAATCATCATATGGCCGTAAAAATAAAAATATTAAAATAAAAATATTAAAAATACATAAATATATTTATAATACTTAAAATAAAAAATATTAGAAATTAGTCCGAATTAATCCGTATCCATCATTAATCCAATTTCAAGTTTAAAATTTGGTATGATTTCAAAATATTGGTCAATAGTAGAGCTAACTTTTTTTTTTAATTCAAAATTTAATTCGAATTCATTTTAGAAAATTTATGCAAATATAATCTAATTTAGAAAGAAATTTAAAATAATTTAAATTTAAAATGATTCAAAAATTTTAGAATAAAATTTAATCTAATTCTAACTTGATTTGTGAGTCAACTTAAATTGATTAAACCTTAATCTAATTCAAATTAGTTCAATTTGTTTCAATTCAAATAATTGAAAATATTTAAATTTTTTTAAAAAATTAAAATAATATCTTTTATATTAAAAATCAAAATTATATCTAATCCAATTTAAAAAAAAACTCAAGAACTATCTTTTTTTTATTTATCTTGATTCGATAATTCGATTTAAATCCACGCAAAAAAAATATATAATGTGAAATCAATCTAATCCAAAAAATAAATCAATTGGATATAACTGGACTCGACTTCGCCCTACCTCAACGATTATAACACTCCAGCCAATAGAATATACATATCATGGAGAGATAATACACCATATCATGCCCGGCAGCTTTTTTTTTAAAATATAGATTAAACCATATAGATTATTAAATTTTATATATATATATATATACTTCTAGGAGAGTTCCGTATATATAAAAAAATACTAAAAGAAGAGAGAGACGTATTTTCTTTGTCTGTACCTTTCATTTGACGTAGGTTAGACGGTCGTCCATGAATTTATGGTTTCTTGCTTGGGGCAACAAAACATTTAGCTACCTCAATTTTGTTCTTCTTCTTTGGTAGCTCCGTTCATCCACAATGTGAAATATTTATTATCTGCTTAGAGTCTTCCAAACGTAATTTCATTGATTGATTGAATCTATACTTTTGTCTTTTTATTGCAATTATTAATTAATGCCCATTTATACTATCCCAAGTAATTTACATCATATTATGTTACAAGATTATAGTTAAATATATCTCATGAACACACTTCAAACATAATTTGGATGATATTGTGTATATGACTAAAGATTTATGATTCTTGGTCTGTCTCTCCTTTCCCGTTGTACTATGATAAAAAAAAAAAAAATGAAATCTTTGTTAATAAAAAAAAAAAAAAAAAAACCCTGTGGATGAGTTAGATTATGTAGCAGCAACAATCACAACAACATCTACCATTTTCCCCTATCAATATTGCTGACAAAGGGTGATGGTGATCAAAGTCACCCACTCCACTAGAGTGATCCTTTAAGATTTAAGTCATTAGGTACAGAATCTTGTGCATACTTTGATACCCATTTCCATTTCATAATCCTATAATTAGAAAGGGGTAATTAATAGGTTGAGAGTGTAACAAACTAAAGAAGAAGGTGAGCTAGAATTTGGGTCAAGCTTAAGCCAAAAGAGTTGGTTATAACATACTTTCACATTCAAAGGGTAAGGTTAACAGGTGTTAGGCAGCTGTATTTCATGACATCCCAACGTTACACATATTTCCCATAATAGCAACTACTGCAACGAATGTTATCATTATTATTGCTAAATTAAAAAGTGAAAAACTTTTTTGTAGGGCATACAATAAACTGCAACCATTTCCCTTCCATTTCTTCAACTCAACAAATAAGCTTAAGCAACTGTTAGAACAACTGTACCCACTTGGGGTACCCAAATGGCAAATTTGTTATTGGATGGAGTACAAGAGCCAATGGTGACAACCAGATGATGGTTTTTAAAAGGGCATAGAAAATAGGATAGCCCAGTCCAAAACTTGGAATGGTTGGTTAAATAAATACTACTGTGGATTCAATCTGACTGGGAAGGGAAATGTGTAAGCTTTTGTGTTGAGAGAGCTCTTTCTTTCTCTCTCTCTCTCTGTTTCTTTGTGTTTGTGTGTGGTGTTGTCCCTTTTTTTTGTTCTTTGTTTCTTCATTCTTCAAAGATTCCATCCATTTCTGGTCGCCCCACCATTTCCACAATCATCTCCTTTTAACCTTACTTTGCTTTTTTGTTGGAGGACTTGGAAATGATTTATTATAATATAATAATATTCTGCTTTTTGTAATTTTCTCAAATCAATTAAACATCATCATATCATTTTGGGCTAAAACAAAAGAAGGGAGAGAGAAACAGAGAGAAGGGAGGGAATTTTGATAGGAAGGTGTTTTGGCCTTTTTTTTTTGGGCACTGGAAAAGTGGGTCATTACCATTTTGGTGAAGTTGTGCAGAAAGAGATAAAAGAACCAAGATTTGATTAGGGGTCTGGGTATTTGGGTCGGGGTCTGGGTCGGTGTTTAGGTCAGGGGTCAGGTTGGTGGCGGAGGTGGTGGTGGGTCTTGTTCATATCATCATCTTAGCCTTGACTCCATAATCAATCACGTAATCATTTTTTATCGTTCTCTCTCTGTGTCTCTGGTATTTGCTTTAACTCCTTTCCTTTTTGTTTTGTGTCTATCAAATATTCAAGATTTTTTAATGTATGTCTGACATCCATATCTTCCCTGCCAGTTTAAGATTCCTAACTTTAGTTTGCTTGTATAATTCATTTATTAGTGAATTCTTTTTTCTTTAATTTTGGTGGTTAGATTTTGAAACTTGGTTGTTTCCTGGTTTTCTCTTAATCCACAAATAATTTCATATTTGCATCCTTTCTCTTTTCAAAACCAAATTCTTTGCCACTGAATCTTAATGGGAAATATGAGCTTACATATGCTTTTCTTAATTTGTTAAGGACATCATTGATTACTTTCCTAAACAAAACATCATCAAATTGGAATGTTGTCTGTTATCTTATCATGAGTTGCTACCTTCACAGGTAACATATGCTAACAGAAGTGGAAATTAGTTTGATCCGTAATACTGCCTCCCTGTTTTGGAAACTTACTCATTTTATCTAGCTTTTCATATTTCTTCTTCCTTTTTTTTGTTTTTGCTCTTCATATTGCTTCTTCCTTTTTTTTTTTGTTTTTCTCTTTAAATCTATTCCAATATACTTGTGCATGTGTTGATGAACTCATTTAGTTAGGGTAAAAAAAAAAAGAAGGAAAATTAGTGTCTTTCTTCTGAGTATTGATGAATAATTGAATTGGATAATTTAGGGGCAACTTTGTTGCTTATTTCCGAACTCTTTTTTCTGGTAACTGAACATATGCTATTTGAGTTCTTTATTTCTGTTTTGGCTGCCAGTAATCCTAAACTCACCTCTAAGATCAATAACTCTGTTTTAAGTGGAAGTTTTGGTTTTGTAGTTTGTGTAAGACAGTAATTCAGTTCAAACATATAACCTTCTTTTTCCCCTCTTTTCTAGATCCATTTTGCAACCATAAGATTTGCAGGATGAAGGGATTTGTTCCATAAGCATACATGTTCATCAAATTACTGGGACATATCTGATTGATTCATGTACTCTTTTTGTTGTATAACTTTCAGGAATTTGAACATATTCAACATCTTGACTGCAAGCTTTCCAAAACTTTAGCTAAAATTTTGAAAAGATGGCTGGCATGGATGATAATGTTGCTATAATTGGGGATTGGGTGCCACCTAGTCCAAGCCCAAGAGCCTTTTTTTCAACAATTTTAGGTGATGATATCAGCTCAAGAACAATTCCAGAACCTTCTCGGGAGATTAGAACTGAAGGTTTCTTTTTTGGATCACGAGAGCAGATAACAGCTGAAAGTGCTGACAGAAAGGACGCAGCGCAAACTGGTGGTTCTCAGTTCACAGAACTAGTTCCATTTTCTGAGCAAAAGTCCAGCTCACGTGGAGGTCTTGTAGAAAGAATGGCAGCCAGAGCAGGGTTTAATGCTCCGAGGTTGAAAACAGAAAGTATTAGGTCTGCTGAACTTTCACTGAACCCTGAGATTAGATCTCCTTACATAACTATATCACCTGGGCTCAGCCCAACAACCTTGTTAGATTCTCCAGTATTCCTTTTAAATTCATTGGTAAGTTCAGAATCTTGGAAATTTCATACATCATTTGGTTGCCCCTTTCACTTTTTTTATAGTTAGTAATGAATAGAATGTGAGAGATAGTGACAAGCTCTAAAGCTTTGCAACTAAGCATTATCAAGGAGGAACTTGCCAAATATAAGACTACGAATGAGAGAGGCACTTAGATGTAGAAAGAAAAAAATAAAATGCCAGAAATATGGCTTTAAGGGTTTAAGGCCATGATTCTTCTTTGCAGAAACAGTATCCAACATGTTTATGATCTTTACTTTAGTTGTTCAGTGTCATGTTTAATTTGACTAAATAGAATTTTTACTTGCTGGTTGAGTTTCTCCTTTTCCGCTAAATACTTCTGGGACTAGGTTATTGGCATATTACTTAAGTTCTTAGGTTAAAGGACATCAAATACCTGCCTGTACAAACATCAACAATGGATGGAAGGTTTTGATAACCAGGACATTATTTAGGGTAATTGTTAATGCTTTTATCTTCATACTTCTATAGTTTTAGCTTGACTCCTTATCTTTATGTCTGCAGTTTTGAACTAGGATTTTATCAAGTTTGAAAGAAATTTGAAAACCAGATTCTCCTATCTAAAGATATATTTATTATGATATTGCTGGTATAGAACAGTTTCTGTGGCCTATTCTCTGAGGTCTGAAGTATACAAATACAATAGTCCTACATCTAGGCATGATATGAAAATGGTTTGACAAGCTGTAAATCTACTATATATGCATGCATCTGTATATGTTTAGTGAGGAGCAGCTGCAGAAAAAACTGATATAAGATTACTTGTTCTCATATTTCAACTTGGTTTTACTCCTTTATCATAAGCCTCTTTTCAATTTATCAGCGTCTTGAATCTCTAAACTGTTGCTTTTGCTATGGTTATTATCGTACCACAGAATTGTTATTCTTAATGTAGAAATTATATTCATGAGGCAATGTATTAAATGCTGCTTATGAACCTATCTCTTAGGCACAGCCATCTCCAACGACCGGAAAACTCTCATTTCTCCCAAATGGTAACAGCAAGAGCTCTTCAGTGGTTTCTGAACCTGCTGATAGAAGTAAAGATAATTTCTTTGAGGACATAAATGCATCGTCATTTGCATTCAAGCCTGTTCCAGACTCAGGATCCTCCTTCTTCCTTGGTGCAATGAGCAAAGTAAGCATATTGGTCTTGCTATTTGACAGAATTGGTGGAATTATAAGTAAGAAAGCTAAATACACATAAAGTGACATTCAGTTTTTTGTTAGTATGCATTACCTGATAAGTAATAAGTGACTGCCTTATAGAAATAGTTACTATTATGTGAATGAAAGGGGTCCATGGTGAATGAGTTTGTTTAACAATGTTTCCCTTTCTGCATTTAATAGTTTCCATCATTCTTTTGCAGCAATCCTTTCCCAGTATTGAGGTTTCAGTTCAGTCTGAGAATTCTCTCCAGTCTCATGTTTTAGAACCGACCAAAGTCCAATCTCAGAATGGGAATACACTCCATTTTCCAGTAGACTTCCCCAGATCAACCACTGAAAATGATAATGGAGGGAACACTGTGGTGGCAGATAGAAGGGTCTTTGATGCTGTAGGTGGCAGTGCTGAACATTCTCCACCTCTAGATGAACAGCAAGATGAAGGAGATCAAAGAGCCAGTGGAGATTCCATGGCTGGTGTTGGTGGTGGCACACCATCTGAGGATGGATACAACTGGAGAAAATATGGGCAGAAACAAGTAAAGGGCAGTGAATATCCACGGAGTTATTACAAATGCACACATCCAAATTGCCCAGTTAAGAAGAAAGTGGAGCGCTCTCATGAAGGCCACGTAACAGAGATCATATACAAAGGGGTTCACAATCATCCCAAACCTCCACCCAACCGGCGGTCAGCCATTGGATCGTCCAATCTTGATGCCCCTGATCAAACTGGACTACAGAGTGGTGTAGACAATGATCCTGTTTGGGCTAGTACACAAAAGGGGACAGCTGCTGGTACTCCTGATTGGAGGCATGACAATATTGAGGTGACATCTTCAGCATCTGTGGGCCCTGAATTTGGCAATCCATCTTCCTTAGTGCAGGCCCAGAATGGCAATCATTTTGAATCGGGTGATGCTGTTGATGCTTCGTCTACCTTTTCTAATGAAGAAGATGAAGATGATCGAGCTACACATGGCAGCGTAGGTTATGATGGTGAAGGAGATGAATCAGAGTCAAAAAGAAGGTTACTTTTCTATCCATCATTGTTTTCCTAGCATGAAATTACTATCAGTGCAATAATGTACTTGTATCGTTTGACAACGCAGGAAAATTGAAACTTACCCAACTGATATGGGAGGAGCTACCAGAGCTATTCGGGAGCCTAGAGTTGTCGTCCAGACTACCAGTGAGGTGGATATCCTTGATGATGGATATCGCTGGCGCAAGTATGGGCAGAAAGTTGTGAAGGGAAATCCAAATCCCAGGTGATTAAATTTATGAATTTATGATCTACCATTTTATCATCCTGTGTCTTCACGTTCAATGCTTTTGGTTGCATAAAAGGTAGCGTTCTATTACAGCTGCAACTTAAAACCGGATATTTGCTGGTATAATGCAGGAGTTATTATAAGTGTACTAATGCAGGCTGCACTGTGAGAAAGCATGTGGAAAGGGCATCACATGATCTTAAGTCAGTTATTACCACATATGAGGGCAAGCACAATCATGATGTTCCTGCTGCTCGCAATAGCAGCCATGCTAACTCTGGCTTCTCTGCACAAACTGGGACGGCTGTACAAACCCATGTTCACAGGCCGGAAACATCCCAAGTTCACAACAGCATGACTAGGTTTGAGAGGTCTCCAGCATATGGATCCTTCAGCCTCCCTGGAAGACAGCAGGTGGGGCCTACTCCTAACTTCTCTTTTGGAATGACTCAACCAGGGCTAGCGAATCTGGGAATGGCTGGATTGGGTCCTGGCCAACCCAAGATGCCTGTTATGTCTGTGCACCCCTATTTAGCACAGCAACGTCCAATGAATGAAATGGGGTTTATGTTGCCCAAAGGAGAACCAGAGATGGAGCCAATGTCAGAACCTAGTCTGAACTTATCCAACAATCCTGTATATCAGCAAATCATGAGTAGGCTGCCACTTGGACCACAGATGTAAATTTCTTCTTTTTTTTTTTTTTGCTCTTCAAATGTTAATTTATTATTGGCATTATTGATTTTAATTTTGTTATGAGGAAGATAGAAATGTTTACTTCTTAATGTAGATTGCCATTCACGATTGCATCTTAGTCTTGATTCCTGGACTGCATTTACCATCTTCTCTTCTATCTTAAACTTACAAATTACAAGTATATCTGAACTCTTTCAAAAAAAGAATCCATGCAAAAATTGGGAGAGCAATGTATTTATGATAATGAAGTCCATGTGAAGCCAGTTAAGATGCAAGGCTTTGAGGATGTTGAATTGAAATAGGGGGTTTTCGTTGGGAACTTCATGCCTTCTGCTAATGCAAAAATGCCTAAGCAAGCTACCGTTAGTGCTATTGACTGCACCGGGGTATTTGTTGCGCTTGGTTAACTTAAAATGAACCATCCATAAAAGGTAACTAAAGAATGAGCCAGCTTCTTTTGGGTAAAGATCCGACCAATACAAGAGCATTGCTATTTCCATCTTTCGATGCTTAAGATGTTTCTGAAAGCAGGATGTTGACGTTGCATTAAATGATGTCAAGCCAAACAGAGTACTAAGAAAGAAGAGTCTGGTAACTTGATTGTGGGCTAAGCTTCCAGAAGTCTATTTTATTTATCCAGAAAATTATTCGTTAGCTGCAATCTCTAAGGTCAGCTTTTCTTTCACGGAGCCCTAATTTTTCTTCCTTATTTGGCTTTTCTTTGGTTCCACAATGGAAGAAGTAATCAATGATGATTCCAATACTGAAAATCCACTCCAGAATCCTTCTTCTCCATACTATCTTCACCATTCTAAGAATTATGGTTTGGTTGTTGTCATGCCTGAGCTAACTATCTTCACCATCCTAAGAATTATAGTTTGGTTGTCGTCATGCCTGAGCTAACTATCTTCACCATCTTAAGAATTATAGTTTGGTTGTTGTCATGCCTGAGCTAACTTCCATGAATTTTGCCTCTCGGAAGAGATCATTGTTTCTTGCAGTTTCAATTTGCAACAAGCAGGGTTTTTTGGATGGAACTATTAACAAAATCATAACCAGAAGATAATAATGCCAATGTTGTTTGGTTATTACAATCAATTTCTCCTTTTGTTGCTTCTACCGTCTTCTATTTGGAGGAGGCCAAGTTAATATGGGAGAAATTGAATCAATGTTATTCTCAACCTGATGATTCAAGGATCTGTCATCTTCAACATCTTTTATGTTCTCTAACTTAAGGTAACAACTCTATTGCCTCGTATATGTTTAAATAAATTGGTTAATTGGGAAGAATTGAGAAGTTTTCGGCCATGGCCACATTGTAGCTGTGGACATTGCAATTAGATGTTTCTAAACATTCATTTAGATTTCTTCATGAATTCTATCCGACACTGAAATCACAAATTATACTGATGAAGCCCTTCCCTTGTATTGATCAGGTTTGTAATAGAGGAAACTCAGAGATCCATGCTGTTGAAAACTCTAAAATTTTCTGGAAATGTTAGCAATGGCAGTTAAGAAACATAAATTTGATCTTGTATACACTCATTGTGGTAAATCTGGACATCAAAAGGACAAATATTATATAAGTTAATTGGTTTCTGTTGAGATTCATACACACAGTGTGCTACATCTTGCAATCTCATTCTCTCAGTTACTCTTACTAAAGAGCAAGTTTAGAAACTAACGTCCATTCTAAGTGATCGAGTTGCTGCTCCGGCACCTGTCTCTGTTCCTCATATTTCTAAAAGGCTTAATTATCGAAAAAAGTCATAAACTTTGATAAACTTTAGTGTTTTTTTTTAAATTTATTTCATACTTCATTTTTTTTAAAAAAAAAATTCAAACTTCAATTTTCTTTTCAAATCTATCATTAAATTAATATCTGATTATTTAAAGTGGATAAATAATTATTTTAATACTGGAATTTTTTCAAAAAGTTCAGCTAAATCCAAAAAAGAGAAAATAGCTAGAAATTATATAAAATCTTGTTTAATTTCTGATTATTTAAAGTGGATAAATAATTATTGACTAAAATAAATTTACTAAAAATATATAATAGTTAAAACTTAAAATAAAAATAAATAAATAATATATAAAATATTATTTAATTTTTTATTTTCATATAAATAGTATCTTTTCACTTTTACATAATATCTTAATTTTACAAATAATATAAAATTTCATAATTTTTTTGATAATATTTCTTTAGTATAAAACATATTATATAATATAAGAATTAAATCCAATTTCATTTTTAGGACCTATAAATCTATTAGTTTATATAAATATTTGTTTTCCTATAAAATTTAATCAATTTAGACATAATTAATTTTTTTAAAATATAAATACAATAAATTACTTTAAATTTATATTTTATATAGGGAAATATTTCATCTAATTTTTCTATTAAATGAGAATTAAATATTTAATCATTGTACACTTGTACTATTTTTATTTTTTATTTATATGTCTTAATTTTTTTATTTTTGTTATTTGTATAATATGAACTTATTTATTTTGTTTTCTTTTAATTTTAATTTTGTTTGTTATTATTTAAGATATTTTAAGCAATTTATTTACTTTAAAAAATAATTATTGTCTATCGTTTATGTTCATAAGTCTTAGATTCTATAAATAAATAGACAACACTTAATCAAAATTTTAATTTTAAAATATATTGCATATACTCAACTTTAAAAATTTTCTAAATCTATCACTGAAAATATATGTATACTTATAAGATTAATTTATTTTTTAACTTTTTATATATTTGAATAAATTAATATTTAACTATTTTATATTTTAATAAATTTATTTTTCTCTCAAGATGACTCATTAATATAAAGAGATAATTTGATTATTTGTAATAAATAAAATTTAGCCATTTAATATGTACATAAAAATAATAACTATTTATCAATTCATTATTTTGAAAAAAAATTATGATTATTAAAGTTTTTAATTTTGAATTATGAATTAATGATATTCTACAATAAAAATTTATAATAAATTTATTTAATTAAATAAATTACATTTCAATTACTTATAATATATATATATATATATATATATATATATATATATATATATAATTTGATTTAGTTAGATATTCATATATTTAAAGTGAATGAAATCAAAGAAAATAGGATTTTATATAATTTTTAATTATTTTTCTCTTTTTTGTGTCTGATTAAACTTTTTAAAAGTTCAGGGATCAAAATGTTCATTTATCCATTTTTTTAATAACTAGATATTGACTTGAGGATAAATTTGAAAAGAAAATTGAAGTTTGAGCCTTTTTTTATTAAAAATTGTAGTATGAGATAAACTTAAAAACACGTTAAAGTCTTTTTTAATAATTAAGTCTTTCTAAAATGATAGGTATACTTGATGCTCCTGTTTTCTCCATTACACCTTTTCTTTGTTTCATAAATTGTTACTCATTTTTTTGTAGCACCCTGGATCATAAATATAGGAGCTACATATCATTTTATCTATTTTATTCAACTTTTTAGTTCCTATATCCCTAAATTACTTAATGGCTTAATTCAAGTCTCAAATAGGCAATGTATATAAACTCTTCTCTCACACTTAAAAATGTTCTTTTTATTCCTTCCTTTACATTCAATTTAATATCCATTAGTCAAGTTACTTCTAATAAGCAAACTTGTCTTATTTTCTCTTCAAATTAGTCTTCCATTTAGGTCCTATCATCATAGATGATGATTATTGGACTTGCAAAAATGCAGGAAAGCATCTATTACCTTCATCAAATTTCTTCTACTTCAGTTCTTAGCAATTCAAATTGCACTTTAGTTGTTTCAGTAAAAAATCTTCTTGTACAATGAGTCTTTGTACTTGGCATTATAAGTTAGGTCATATAAATATTCCAAAATTTCCTTCTTTACATTTACTTTCTATTTTTCTTTTTGAAATCTTTACATTTTCTAGTTCTAAATTTAAATAATCAATAAACTACACCTTGTATTGTCATATTGTCAAACGAAAGAGACTTCCTTTTTTTGTATGTAATAATCAAACATTATGGGGCAATTTGCATAGTGGTCATGAAACTATAGTTCAAATTTTATAATGGTCATATACTATTTTTTTTTATCATTAAAGTCACTAAACTAATACAAGTATTTCAGATAAATTTTTTAATAAATTTTTTGGTAGATAAAATTTTAATTACCCTCTTGATTTTTTTAAAAAGTGCATATCAATCTAACTTAATTTTTTTAGTTAATTTAACCCCTATTATATTATTTAAAAGCTATTAAGAAAAATTAAAAAAAATCATATTTTACATATAAAATTTTTTTAAAAGAAAATTATTTAAAAGTAACAATATGGTTATTTCTTAGTCCTTAATAATAATCCATATCTTCTTAATTAATTATTATTTAATCCTCATTGTTATTTTGAAATATTTTATATTCATTCTTTTCACGATTAATTTTCACCTCATACTTACATTTGGTCCAATCTCTTTCTTTTTTTTTTTCAAAATTTGTTTAAAAGTGAGAAAATTCTTCATAAAGTAAAGTTAATTTTAATTGTACATGTCAAAAAGAGAAATATACATGTTATAGATTTAATCTTTATATACACAGTAAATTAATTCAAAAATATTTTCATCATAAAAATTTTTTCTTAATCTTGACTCAATTTTTAGGATTAGCATTTAGAGAATTTAATTACTTAAGTGAAAGATGTATTTTTCAAATATGTATATGTGCAACATGAAAATAATATATAATTTCATTATTAAAGAAGTAAACTAACAAATATTTAATTTAAGAAAATTATTTCTAGAATGATTCAACTATTTTAAAAAAATTGCTAAATCTCTAGTTAAAAAATATAAGAGACTCAATGCTAATATAAGAAAAAATCTTTTCAAAAAAATTTAAAGTATGCATTACTAATATTTATAATAATATATGCTTGAGAAAAAATATTTTATTTTTAATTTATTTTATATTTTATATATAAATTTATTGACGTAAAATAAAAAAGTTTATTTTTAATATTTAAATAACTTTTAAATCATAGTATAAGGTTAAATTAACTAAAAATATTAATTTGGGCTGATATGTAATTTTTAAAAGAGTTTAATGACAAATTGAACTTTTAAATGCTGAAAAATGATTAAAAATTGGTATGAAATACTTATAATAGTTTAATGACTTTTATGATAAAAAAATTTGTTATATAAGTATCATAAAATTCGAGCTATAATTTGATGATTATGGCACAAACTACCCTAAAAATCATATACTTATACTCTACAATAAAATAGAGTTGTAGAGAGAAAGCTTCAACACATATTGAATGTTGCTAGATCCTTGCTTTTTCATGCAAATTTGCCTCTCATATTTTAGAGTGATGTTGTTCTCATAACCACCTATTTGATTAATAGAACTACTTCACCCTTGTTAAATCATAAAAGTCCTTATGATTTACATTTTCCATCAAACTCCTACTTATACAGACTTGAGAGCCTTTGGTTGTTTGTACTTTGCTAGTAATCTCACTGCACACAAAAAGAAACTTGATCCTAAAGCTAAGAAATATATGTTTACAGGGGGTATAAGTTTTATGATCTTAAAGCTCGTTGCACATTCATTTCCAGGGATATCCAATTTTATGAAACTACATTTCCATTTCATAATTTTTTGTTCATGATGAGTCTTCCATTGTTGCTGATCTTGTTCTTCCTACCTTACATGCTTTTTATTATTTATCTTAATTCTTTGCCATTTCAGTCCTGTTCTTGATCTATTCCAACTGCTTCTGTTCCCATATTAGATCCTATTTCATCTTCTCCTCACTCTAATCATGTCATTTCTTCTGCACCCTCTTTTCCTTTACATACTTCATTATCTTTTCCTGCTCCTATCATTAAGAAAAGCACTAGACATACTGAACTTCCTATCTTCAAGATTATCATATTTCTCTCAAGTCTTTTATCTAGTTCTTTTATTCAATCATGTACTTCTCATCCTCTTTCTCATTATCTTTCTTAGCCTAATATATCTATTTCTCGTAGAAACTTAGTTCTTTCCATATCATCTACTTCAGAACCATCTACTTATAAAGAAATAGTAGCATTTGATCATTGAAAATTAGTCATGAAATGAGGACTTGATGCTTTAGCATAGGACAACACTATGGTTTATAGTTTCGCTACCCACATGCTCTACTTCTGTTGGCCGTAAATGGGTATATAAACTTAAATATCATGCTGAATGGTACAAAGCAAGGTTAGTGGCTAAAGGATATGCTTTGAGAGAAGGATTTGATTATCAAGAAAATTTTAATCTAATAGTTAAGCGTACTATTGCTGCGATGTTTTTGGCTTGAGTAACTATACAAGGTTAGCATCTTTCTCAACTGGATGTCAATAATGCTTAAATGGAGAGTTGCATAAAGATGTTTATGTGGATATTCCTGAAGATTATCATCTTTAGGGGGAGATTCCCAGTGATGATACTAATCATTAAGGATCAGTTTGCAAGCTTTATAAGTCTTTATATGGTCTAAAGTAGGTCTCCAGACAGTGGAATACTAAATTCACCAAGTACTTGCTTATTGTGGGTTTTATGCAGTCTAAATCTGATTATTCTCTTTTCATTAAGAATTCTGAGTGTTTGGTTTATGTGGATGACATTGCAATTGCCAGCAGCAATGTAGCATTTATTGAGAAGCTTAAAGTTCTGCTTAATTCTCAATTTGAACTGAAGGATTTAGGTGCACTCAAGTATTCTTAGGTTGGAAATTGCAAGATCAAAGTCTGGAATTTCTGTTTCTTAAAGGAAGTATGTGTTTGAGTCACTGCAAGATTATGGTTATTTGTTATCAAAACCAAGTTCAATTTCTATGAAAGTTAATCACAAGTTAATGCATACAAAAGAGATTTGCTAGAATACCTTACTTTATGTAGACAGCTTGTTTGGAAGTTGCTTTATCTTTGACCAGATCAGACATTTCATATGCAACAAAATTTTTTTCCTCAATCTATGGACAAGTCTGCACATACACACTTAAATGTAGCCTATACAGTGCTTGGATACTTAACGAATTCACCAAGACAAGGAGTTTTTATGTTTGTTGCATCTGAACTTAAACTCAAGGCATATTATGATAGTGTTTCGGCAGGGTGTTAAGAAACAAGGTCAGTGACTAGCTACTACGTTTAAAAATTCTGTGATCAGTTGGAAGTCAAAAAAGCAAATCACAGATCAAGAAGCTCAACAAAGGCAAAATATAGAGCCATCCAACACCACTAAGTGAAATCCATTGGTTACTATATTTGTTAAAAGATTTCCAAGTCATACACCGAGGTTCAGTTTTTGTGATTATATGTCAACTCTTCATATAGTGAAGAATGTATTTCATCAAAGAACAAAATATATTGAGCTTGACTGTCATTTATTGCAGGGACAATTAGCTAATGTTTTTACAAAGGCTCTTCAGCCGGTTCAGTACAGAGTTTTACTTGACAAGATGAACATACATGATATGTATAATTACCTTAAGGGAGAGTGTCAAGCCAAACAGAGTATAAAGAGGAGTCAAGTAAGGTTGTGGGCTGAGCTTCTAAAAGCCTATTTTGTTTATCCAGAAAATTAGTTAGCAAATTTTTAGCCAGTAAAGTCTTAGTTGCAGTCTAGTTGGTCAATTAGTCTTGTATATAAACATTTTGTACAGCTTTGTTTAACAACGAGAGAGAAATTCATTTTTCTTATTTTTCATTTTCTGTTGTAAGACATGGCTTACTTCCAAAGCTCTTAAGTCAATGGGATTTGGGTCCTTTTGGATCCTATTTGCTTCATAAACTAGATTTAATTTAGTAAATGGGATTTGGGTTTTTTTTTTTTTTTAATTTCAAATTGACTCGTGCTCAAAAGACTTGTACTTGAGTAAAATCTATTTATTTTTAAAAATTTTAGGAAAAGTTGCTTACCAATTTGATTGAAGCAGTGAAAGTCCCTTCAACTTTAAATATCTTTTAGCATTAACATCAAATTGATTATTGACATGATTAATAGTATATTGACTCAGTTCCATGATCATAACAACATTTTCTAATTTTATTATAAATTTTTATTGACAACTTTATATAAATATAGCGGATGAATTGAATTTCATATAAAAATCCCAAACAAACCTCTTATTTGAAAGAAACTAATAATAAATGGTAAAAATTTGCCATATATCATCATAAATAATAAAAATCTCAAATCACAGAGTATATATATATATTCGCATAAACAAAAATAAAATAATAATTTTAACAAAAACTCTACCTAAAAGATAGATAAAAGTTTAAATGTCACGAATATTATTATCCTCCCCTAAAACAAAAAAATAAATAAAAAAAATTGCAGCTTAGCACATGTTGTCCAAGGCAATGGTTCATAAACTCTCACCAGAAAAAAGTGGTGAGGTGTATAAACTCGAGAAATGCTGAACATTGCATCTCTTACCAACTATCAACATGTATATTTTCATTTTTACTATTATTGAAATGTCAACTAAAAAAAATTACATATACAAAATGCAATTTGCTAAACTAATTTTAGACATTAGCCAAAACTCGTTACGTGGTATTTTCATATCTGAACCTTTGGAGCAACAGATGTATGTACCATTCATTTAAAGGACGATGAAGAGCTAATTCTGAGATGTGGACAACCATAAAAACCATGATCTCTCTCTTTCAAAATCGTCCTTCACAGGGTGGTCCAAAGGAACTTGAAATTTGTCAAGCACTACCATCACCACATTCATGGCCACTTTCAATCATCTTGTCAAGACTGCTCTCTTTCCTATGCTGATAGATGGACTTCCTACGAGCTATCTCCTCTCTGCATTTACAAACGAATTTTCAACCTAACATAGAAGACTCCATGTTGATGCTAAATGCTCTAATTGAAGCATAACATGATGTGTAAAACAGAATAAAAAATATGAAGCCATTCAAGCTGTTCACAGCTGTTAGGAACATACAGGATTAAGTCTGAACTTTTCATACGGTAAGTCATGTGAAAATTCTAACAATAAAAGCTAAGCTCAATGAACTTTAAGACATGTAGGATCAATTCTGTCAACTCCAAGAAGAGCAAAAAATTGTTTTGTAAAATATCAAACAGCACAACATAACCATGTAGTTCAGCTAATTTGATCACCTTTTCTGGCCTCACTTGACAAACATCATGTTAATTGGTAAGCACTAGAGAAGCGATCGACCATACAGGACAAAATCATACTGTCTAAAAAGAAGCTAAGACCAACAACTGAACTTCTAAAGAACAATAAGATGAAAGTTGAAGTCATAAGTGTGAGAATTTGAAATCAGGAAGCAGGCATCAAATTTGAAAAAGAAATTTATATTGTCTACTTCACAACACAAAGTGAATATGAACCTGAGACAGTTCCAAATTGAATCGTAATGAAGAATAGCAACAATCCTTCGCTTCCGTTCTTTCCAAGAGCCTCTACAACGCTTAACCACAGGCAACTGTTTGATCCCTTTGGCCTCCATTAGTTCCTTCGCAATTGCCAAATCAGTGTCTGGATAACAGGTCAAAAGTCCACGACCTTGCCCTCTGTAGCTTATCCCTCGAGTACATATAGAGGAAACAAGACAGGTATTTACCTGTATTAAACAATAACAAACACTTTGCATATCATTCAGGAGCAAAAATAATTCAAGATTAGGCAGGAAAATGACAGAAAAGAGATTTGCTTAATTGAAGTGAGATCAAACTGTTGATAAAACAAAGCCAATTGAAACTTCCTTATCTAAAAGTTGGCATGAAGTAACACAATAAGCATTAAATGACAGAATTTTAGCTCCATCTTACGCACATCAGTAATTGTTGAATCACCGATGGAAGCCTCATCAGACTTGCTAGACAGCCGTCTAATATCACCATATGTTAGTACTCCCTCCAGTAAATCTTCATCATCAACCACAAGCACACAGTTTTGCTTGCTGTTATGCACACAATCTATAACTTCTTTCAAAGTTGATGCCACTGAAACCTTTACATAATTCTTTGACATAGCCTTAGAAACCTGGTAACAATCGGGACATTTTGCCTCAGAACACAAACGGGAAAGTGCAATAGAATATAGGAAATTTTAAAAGGGAAAAAGTACACAATTAGTCATCAGATAGAAATAATCCAAACCTTTAGATCTTCCAAAACCAAATCTTCATATATTGCTTCATGGTCAGAAGCATTTTCTATTATAGAGAGTTCTATGTCATCCCCACCATCAATTATTCTCTTGACTTTTTCATCAGAATTTGAAAGAGAGGAATAACCCCTTGTCAAAGCACGTGCATCAGATGTTTCACTCTCCCTCACATGGTTGGCCACAGAAGGAACCCATATTGCTAATCCAACAGCCCCCTACTTGTGAATTTCAATAGTTTTTCAGAAATCAAGGCATAAGATGTATAAAGCCAAGTCAGGCATTAAGAACAACATAAAAAAGGACAAGCAAGAAACCATGCCACAAAAAGGAACAAATAATTTGTTGCAAATAAAGAATCCAAAAGGAAGATAACAATACAATTTCAAATCAAGCCATCATATGTGATCTCTATATAGCTCTACTACACAATGCCCTTTCACATTGCAGACAAAGGGCTATTAAGTAGTAAAATTAGATAATGAATTCATTAGTCACCATGTTATGTTAGAGGAGGCACAATGACCTTAACAGTAAAGTCTCCAAGAATGAGATATATAGGGAGACCATACTAGCAAGAGCACAATGACGCAGATATCTACTAGAAAGGCAAAGCAAGTTGGAATAGCAAAAATTTATCAATTATACTCTTCATTCCAAGAAGCAGAAGCATTGGCACATATCCTTAACCTAATTTTGTTAGATCTTACAGGAAAACCTATATTATACATGTCAAAAAATGTTTGAGAAAATTGTAGAAAAATTACCATGAGTGGAAGGATTATAGTGTAGTCTTTGGTCAACTCAAACAGAAGTAGAACTGATGTCAATGGCACCGAACAAACTGAAGCTAATGTAGCAGCCATTCCAACCTACATAAAAATACTTTTTTTTTTATTTCAATCAACTTAACAAAACGCACAAGGTGCCTTTACCAATTGAAAGAGAAATATAATAATCATATCATGAGACAGTTATGTAAAAACAACAGAATACTTTACCAATGCATATGCCTGCGGGTGAGCAACAGCAGCATTTCCAGGAATAGCTGAATTGATAACTTCTGCAGCTGAACCCCCAAACACGGCACCTACAGCAGCACCAATCATCAAACTTGGTGCATAAAGGCCACCTACAAGTCCTGAACCTTTGCATAGAGATGTAGCCACAACTTTGGCCACTGCAAGTTGGGTTAACAGCCAGATACCTGGAGCTGAAGCACTCTTCCCAGTATGTAAAATTTCTTCAACATTTGTGAAACCCCAGTATAGTATCCCAGGATACCTGAGAGCGATTATCCCAGCTCCTAGACCACCCAAAGCAGGACAAACGACAGCAGGAAGGGCGAATTTTTCCTTGATAAACTCAAATGACTTGGTGAACCAAGAGACCAAGCGAGTAACGGCCACACTTACAACACCACAAAGCATGCCCAAGATCAGGTACAAAGGTAATTCTGCAAAAAAACAGCAAATATTTTTTTAAAAAAAGGACAGCAAAAGCATTGACATCAGATCTTCATTCGTGCCAGTTAAAAAAAAAAAAGAAAAAGATGTTCAATTATGCTGCTAAATTCTTGCTTTCATTTTTTTTTCTCTCTTTCTTTTTCATTTTTCTTTTATTTATTCATTTGGAAGTAGGTAGATATGGGGAGAAGGGGACGAACATGAGAGAAGAGGAAGAAGATTATCAGTTCATTAATGTCTTCATAATGCAAATAGTACATAGTCATATCGATTTCATCAAAAACACATATAACTTTTGCATATACTGCTACTGTGCTATGTCTTTATAGAAGTAGAACTCTGCGGTCCATGGCTTCTAAGGAAGAGCTTTGCTAGAGAGAAACACTCACTTAATTGCTAAAACTACTTAGGCTTTAAAAAGATTGAACCAATGATATTTCCCAAAAGGCTTGGGAGTTCAACAATCAGACTAAAAAATGGGAAACCCAGGCAGTCAAGCATGCCAACAGATAAATCTTAGATGCAGAACCTAAGCATATATTTATAGACAAATAAGTGAGAAACAATACCAGCAGCAGATTTCAAGTAATATGGTGGCACTGTAAAAGCTGATTGTGTACCAAGTAGAACATTTGATACAGTTGATGATATAACAGAAGCCAATATTATCATTGCAGTTGTAAATGGAGGTGAATTTTCAGCACGGCAAGGCCTTAGCACAGTTTCAATAGCAAAGAAACAAGCAGCGACAGCAGCATTAAAACCTGAAGTAGAAGAAGGGAGAAAAGAATGAGAGAGCTACACCAAACATTTCACTGATATATGGAAAACAGAAGCAGAAAGCATCATAATTTCTGACTTAACAATCACACCTGCATAAGTACCTAGTTTCCTTTACAAGGGCTGTACCAAAAGAATCATTGGTGAAGAGAATAAAATGAAAGTGGAAGAAGGAACACCACAATGTCCAAATCAGTTTCATTAACGAACCCAAATAGAAGAAACAATTACAAAAATGAATTCAATGTATAGTATTGCAAAGCAACCTAATCATATGGGAAACTAAAGATTCATGCCCAAGTGAAAAGTGTAAATACACCTAGCACTACCCAACAGTGTCAACCATGTTTCTTGTTGAAGAACAAAAATAAAATCAGGATACATTTCTGAATGTAGGAAAAGTCATTCCAATGCAATAATACATCTAAAATTAAATGAAGAAACAGCCCATATAAGTTGCATAATGTACAAACCTCTACGGCAGCAACATTATTGGAAGCAACAATGCCATAAACAAGGAAAGATTGGCATTTTCAGTCAGAAATGGTCATTGTGGTTAGTGATTGAACAAGAACAACAATCAAAGCTAGAGGTGGAAAATGGGTAGCTCAGATGGGTAGGGGGTTTGCCAGTTGGGTTATAAATGACCTGTCCACCCATTTATTACACACTTAAAATTCATAAAGTTATCCATATCTATTTAACCCAAATCAATCCTAATCCACCAATTCACCCAGTAAATGATAAATAAGTGGTAGCAGTGTAGGCGACACTGGCAGCCAATATGGCAGTGGCTTTCATGGTAGTACTGTTATGAATGCTGGATAACATAACATATATTAGCACAAGCAAGAATTACATCTATCAGTCAACAATGGGAGTATGAAACAAAAGTTAAAAATAGGCCAGAATATATTACAGTATGTACTGCACCAAACAATGTACTGCAACAAACAAAAAAGAAAAAACTCAATTTTATTTCTTTATTTTGATATCCTCCTACAATTCAAATAACGCTTTTAATAGTCACTAAGAGGAAAATTTTGTTCAATTGTAAAACTATGATTTGAATTCAGCTAGTTGTTAATAAAACATTAGAAATGGCATCTGAAGAGACACAAGATTATCAAGAGGCCTATTTGTAAGAGTAAAACTACAACATAATTCATAGAACTAACTGTAAAAACAATTAATCACCTGATAGAAGGAAAAGTTAATCAACCCAAATAGCTATATAAGTTCTTAAAATTTTTTTCAGACAACAAACTAGAACAATTTATTTATAATGAAAAGAAAAAATAATAAGAAAAAGAAACAAAGAGCAACTGTTGTCTGTGCATTAATTCAAAAAGATCTGTATACAACATAAAAATCTGGAACACTCCCAAGCTCATTGATTACTCAGAAACACTAGAGATAACCCATAGAAAAAAAAATTATCAAGGTAGAATGGACTTCAATTGTTCAGTTCCCGATCTGCCACTAAAACTGCCCCCTTTCCACTCTTTTCTTCGCAAATCATAACCAAATTTTAGCACAGCTCTCAAAGATGATGGCCAGCAGAAATGGAAGTGGTGATTGCAGCCATCATTAGCAATGGCTAGTATTGGTGATGGAATTAGCCAGTAAAGCAGTAGTGATTGCTTGTGGTGTAGTGACACGAAAGATACATGGTCATACCAATTATACTTTGGTTAATGAGTTGAAATGGGAGCACATATCAAATCCTTACCCAACCCATATAAATCAGTTAGTTTATTTTATAAACTTACTATACAAATGTCCATTTTATAACTCACCATTTTATAATTGAAAAATAGATATGGATCAAATTTGCCACTTTCAGTCAAAGCCTAGAAGAAGGAAGCTCATGTTCATCCTATAATTTGTTGGAGGCCTATCTGGTCCAAAAAGGAAGAGAACAGCCCCCCCCCCGCCCCCAAGCCCAAACCAATAGGGGTGGCTATGATGGGGGCCAAGAGGGACACTAAGCTCTCCAAGGTTTAGGGAAAGAAAAATTTAAATTCTGTGTAGTTTTAGAAGAGTTTTGCTAGAGTTGGAACCGTCAAGCCAAAAAAGTAGTTGGCATCCTATCTCTAAAGTTTAAATAGTTTTGGACCTTTTGGCCCCAACAAGGAAATCAACATTATTAGCTAATCTATTTGAACTCAAATTATTAAATATATAGTTATTAAAATCTTAATATGTTAAATGGATTATTTTTAAACATAATTCATTTATTGACATATTCTTTGGTCTTACTCTTTACTGAAAATAAATATTACAACTTTTAGCCTCCAGATTTGGGAAAGCTATAAAAGCCACAAAGACAATGATAGTATTCACAAATTGCCAAGCTATTCCAATTAAAAAAATATAAAAGAAAAATTATTGGCCTCCAGATTTCTAATCCAACTTTCTCTGGTAGCCTAGAAAGTTGCAAAAGATGTTGATTGTTGGTTCACTTAATATTGAAGTGGTTTAATCTGCTATAACATTTCCTAGTTTTTCAGTTGGTCTCTTTCATGCCAACTTAATAGGTATATTATTTTTAAAATGTAATTATTAAAAAAGATATGCTTAAAGTATATCGATTAATTATTAATTGTAGTATTTCGCCCTAAATCCTCAACTCCACCACACAAAAAGAAAAATTAACTCATGTATTTGTCTGTGACAATAGAAAGTTGACAAATGCCAAAATACTACACACCTGCAAGCATTTTTGTTAAAAATGTGAGTTAACTCTCACAATTCTACAAGTTATAAACATATAAATGAGTCAACTCATATATAAAATTTAATTTTGATAAACTCTATGTAAACTCTTGTTTTTAAGCTGGTAAAATGTGAGTTATAACCGGTTGCATGAGTTCATGATTACCTTATTTTCGATTATCGGGAAACTTAAAAGAAAAATGTTCAAAGTTTAAACCTTAGTCTTGAGTAAAATAATCTAATAACTTGTATATTGTCTCTCTAATATTGTAAGACACTGATATCATAATATAATTGCATTTGTAATTTAAAAAATATAATAGTTTTGAAAGGGAAAAAAAAAAAGAGCAAGGTTTGGTGGTGCAGATGCATTTGTTCCTAACTATTCTTGACTTACACAAAGTATTTTATCCTTTTTCATATAGATTCTTAAATATTTAATATGAATAAGATAAACTGCTCCAGAACTAATTGATTGTATTTTTTTCTTTGTTTCTGGCCATGATTAATCCTAGTTAAAGGTATATATCTAACTTGCCTAACTATATTATAAATTGAATGGTTTTATGTCTCTTTTTTGTTTGGCCTAATGTATATACGTTATTAGTTAAATGTGGATAGATTTTGATTCATATAAATAAGCTCAATAACTATATATATATTTTTTTTAAAGAAACCTAATATATGGAATTAATATACAGAAAATTATTAACATCTGTCTTTTATATCTTTAAAATTTTTATTTCCAATTTTATAAGTTTTAAATACATATTATTACAATTTTTAAGCATATTTTGCAAAGCATAGAGAGTAGATCTTATGATTTTGCTCTCATACATGAGTTTAATTATTTTATAGGTATGTTTCTAAATTTCATGTATAATTAGTCTTTCTCCAACAAAGATAAATTCCTAGCTTCCTAATATATCTCCTTAAATCATTAGCCATCCTAAACATGAATAGCCTACCGTGTCTTACTTTAGGCAATACCCGAACATGCTGAGTACATTTTCATTTATGAAAAGGAGGAACATATGCAAAAACATGAAATATTATACCAATGCAGCAATGTGATACATGGCTTTTGGAATTGCAATCTTCAGAAGATGGCAAATAAACCAAAGATTTATTAGGTACCTGAAGCAATCCCAGCTGCTGCACCAGCTGCAACAAGAGCAATCTCTCTTTCTCTGTTGTTTTCCATCATTGACAAGAGTCCATTGGCACATGATTTTCCAATATCTACACTAGGCCCTTCAGGACCCAAAGAACAACCAGTACCCAGAGTAACAGCAGCCTGGATGGCCTTTATTATGGGGAAGACTCCTGCAACCAAATCAATACCTTGTTTCTGGGAAGGATTGCTCTGTGTTTTATGGTCTAATAATTCCACTAAACCATGCAACATTCCAACAAATACTCCTCCTGAGACTGGTATCAAAAGAATTTGATGCCAAGTGTCAGCCAAACTCTGAAAACGGAGCCATGCCGCACCCTCATTAGGAGTCCCAGCCCAGACCCATTCATGTATTACATGAACCTAGATGAGCAGCATCAGATATCAAATAAAGAAATATCAGAAAAAAGTAATCGGGGCAGTATATAGGTATCCTAGGATCAAACACTAGCCATCAAATAAAGAAATATCAGAAAGAATTAATCAGAATAGTATATAGGTATCTTAGGATCAAACGCTAGCCATCGATACTGGGGAATAGAAGAGAAAAGCAACCGTGCAGTGCCTCATGCTGGCATTTATTAAACAAATTTTGCATGCTCTACACTGAAAATCTGTATAATAGACATTCGAAAAGCAATTCCTTTGCTTTTGTCCTTTTTTCCCTTCTAACACAAATCAACTCCATTTCCCAAAGAAAACAGATGCAGCAGCTACAGTACATATATTACATCAAGATTAATAGAACCACATTAAGAAGTAAACACGGGAGAACTAAAACGGTAATGGTAAAGAAGCTAGCTTTGAACAAAAACGAAATACATTTTGATAGTGATAAACAAATGCCACCATACAATCATCAAAATTGTTTGATGTACTAAATCAGTGATGAAGCAAAAGCTAGATAATCAATACCCCAAACGAACAACATACAATGCACAATCTCAACAAATGCATTAAAAGAAAAAGAAATTTAACCGTGTCAAATCCAGATCAACAAAATAAATAGCTATCAATTAAGATATAAAAAATGGTAGTGCAACACTAACCCCTTTATTAAAAGCAGCAACACATAGACCGGAGGCGAGGCCAAGAAGGCAGCTGAGAAGAAGCAACACCCATTCTGGAGGTAAACCATCGCCTAGAACGTCATCATCATTGTAACCATTATCATTATGGTGATTATGATCATGATGATTGTTATGAGGATGAGAATGAGAACGTAAATGGTGCGGGCTTCTACTATTCTCTCTATCAAGACGTTTGAAACCGGAGAGACGGCGAGGGGACAACCCTCGATCCAAATGTTTGATGATGAGATCCTTAATACCGCCTGATCCTCCACTAATGTGACCGTTGCGACCGCTCGTACTCGTTATGGCTTGGACTTCCAAGTCGTCACCGTCGCTGTCGCCATCTTCTCTCGATCGCAACAGGTGACTTTCATCGCTGTGTTCTCCTCCTGCCATTTCCTCTTCCTCTTCCTGTTTTTCCCCTTTTCTTTTATTTTCCCGTTGATGTGTTGTTGGTGTCACCGACCATCAGAGCCGATGGTAATTTCGTAATTCCATATGTTTGTTTTGGCCTCCGACAGATATCACAAGGTACCAAAAGGAAGACTGAACAAGACAGGCTAATTTGATTGTCTGAATCTCAAATTTTCCTTTGCCTCCTAAATCAAACGACCAAACATGGATTTTCTTTTTCTTTTTCTTTTTCTTTTTTTTTTAAAGTTTTTTTGCATAAAAAACAAAAAAAAAAATATATATATATATATATACACATGCACTAGTATATTAATATTGAGTAGAATATATCAACCAGTAATTATTTTTATGAATATTAAACAATATATATCAATATATTTTTAATAATTCAAATAATTAAAGTATTAAATAAACTCATAAACTTGTCTTAAAATGATAATAAATAATAAAATAAAATTTTTCATTAAATTCACCTATGAACTTGTATTACTTTGTCATAAAAGTTATTTTTCATTAAAATTATCTTTACTATTATATTATTTCGTCTTAAAAATTCAAAATACTAGCTGAGTAGAATATGCATGTTATATATGCAATTTAAGAAAATCAAATTTAAATATATTTGGATGAAAATATAATTTATCTTAAAACCCTAAATTCTTAAATCTTCAAATCCTAAAAACATAGTTTTACTTTAATAATAAAATTTATTAATTGAAAAATGCGAAAAAACGATATTTTTGTGAAGTAATGATTTTGCTCATTCATTCAATTACAACAGATATAAGAAAAAATTGGTTAAATATGAGTATAAAAAACACTGTTATAATTTTTTATTTTATAATTTAATAAATTAGATTTTAAAAAAATAATTTTAAAATAAAAAGAATAAAATATTTGTTTTATAGGAAATTCTTATAGGGTGAGGACTTCTTGTGGAAGTAGGAGCAGAAGGAAAATTCTCTTTATCAATTTTTATGATGAAATAATATAAAATCGAGAATAATTTTAACGAAAAAATGACTTTTATAACTAAATAATATAAAATTGAGGATAGTTTTGAGGAAATAATACAAGTTTAGGGGTAAATTTAATAAAAAAGTTCATTTTATCTTTTATTCTCACTTTGTGACAAGTTTAGAGATTTATTTTGTAATTTAACTAATTAAAATATCTATATATAATAATTTTATAAAAATTATACAAATAATTTAAAATAAATTATTTTTATATAAAATAATTAAAATATTATAATTTATAGTTGGTAGTTGAATAGTAAAACTTTAACAATAATAATAAAGTAAAAATAATTATGATTTTTTTTTATAATTGTAAAAGTTAAAAAAAAAACTCTAAATATGGGCTAATAAAAATGAGAGTTGATTGAAGTCATATCCATTATGAGTTGGAGTTTTGTATAAGTTATCAAACAAATATTTTTAGTGTTAAATAAAAACATTTTATCTGTTGCATCTATCAGATATATAAAATATCTCTTAAGTGAAGTTTAAAAAATTATTATTCGCTTTATTTTATCATTTAGAAAAAAATAGGTTTCGATATTTAAAATAACATATTTGAAATTTTATATTGATTTTATTTTCAATTTTATTTCAATAAGAAATATATTAGTAGAAAACTCTCATAATTAAGTATTTAATGATATTAATTATAAGCAAACATAAGCAGATTTATTATATCAAAATAGTTCATAAGTTAATGGAAAAAATTAGATTTTGAGGTGTTAACTTTTCAAATATTTAAGTATCATAAGAGCGTCTAACCAAAAAAAAAAAAAATCTCACAATTAAGTGCATTATTTGATTTGATTTTAATTATTATTTAGCATTAATAAAATACATGCATTTTATATGTATTTGTAATGTTTTTCTATAATCAGATTACTCAACTTCTCTTAGTATATAATTGGATATCTCAATTTTTATAATTCATTTAATTAGATCTAAAATTAATTTTTCATCATAATTGGAGTAATACTTTTATTTTTAAGTTATTTAAATCTAATTTTGATCAACTAATATTAACAAATTAAAATTTATATTTTAATTAAAAAATAATTTATAATTTTAAAATAATAAAAACTAATTTCTATGTTTAAGAAACTTGAGAACAAAAACTAAAATTTGTCAAACTTTTACAGTCTCAAAGATTTTTAATATTATCTCAACCAGAACAGTATAATGCTTATTATAATTTACTATGAATAAAATATAACTTTTTACTTATCAAATATATAACATCCAAATATTTTTAGTAATAAATTCAAATAGTACATATATATAAATTTTAGTATTGCCAATAATTTTTAATATGATTACAAGGATGATTTTTTTATATTGATTTTGATTTTAGTATTATTCTATTTTTTAAAAATAGTTTATTTTCAATTTTATAATTAAGCATAATTACTTAAGTTTAATGATTTTAATATTATGAAACTTATAACTAAATCAAAATATTATTCGTTGTAAATAAAAAATTATATTAAAATATGTGAAATATCTACATAGATTTTATGGATTTAAATAATTTATAAATATAATTTTTTATTTTATAATTAATATACCTTTTGAGAAATAGGTAAAATTTCTACATAAATTTTATGAATTTAAACAATTTTGTAAATATAAATACTGGCTCTTTCTATGAATAACATAATTTTTTTATATTTATAAGAAATGAGTTCTATATATTAATTATATTGATATTTATAAATTTATATTATTTAAATTAACAAATGAGGATAAATATATTTTAAATATTTGAGAAATATAGAGTATGACAAAAAATTATATTTTGATTCTTAATAAATTATAAAAAAAATTATATTATTTGAGCTAAAGAAAAAAAATTTTAGGCTAAAAAATTTAAGGCAATTTTAGTTTTTTGTCAATTTTTTCGAATAAATTTACAATCTACAAATATGAATGTTTTTTTTCATCAATGTGAATAGAAAATATATTAATAGATAGAAACTCGTCCATATGAATGACAATAGATCTTCTGTTTGACCTATGTTAACATTGATCATAAAGCTTGCAAGAAGCCCAATATTTTTTTAAAATTTTTTTTTCCATTTTTAAATTCAAAATATATAAAATTTATATAATGAATACATACTATAATACAATGACATACATTTAAAAAATAGGGTACAATATATATCAAACATTTCAAATTATGTCTAATCAAATAAAAGATACATGTTCCAATATATTTTTATATGTGTCGAACCCACATTAAATATTTTAATAATATATAGATAATTCTTACCTTTTTTTAATTCTATTATCAATAAGTAAGTTATATTTGAAATTATTTTAAGTATCGAGCAAATATTATAAACATTTTATTGCATATGATAAAAGTAATTATTGTTTCATATATTTTAAAATTTTCTTAATTTTATGAAATCTTTCTATATATATATATATATTATTAATAATATTCATTATTTTATAAATTTATATAGATATTCTATAATTTCATGTTTATTTTTAAAAAATTATTTTATTTTGTACTCATATTATATCGTCTTTGTATTACTTTATCTATATATGCATTTAGTAGCAAAATAATTTTATGCTTAGGAGGGCCTTGACGCCCTAAAATTTTTATTTATTTTTTAAATAGTTCTGTTATGACTTTGAAAGATCCATCTTTATCCTTTTCTAAAATTTCATTGCCCCTTAAAATTTTTATTCTTAGAATTTTCTCTTATTTAATTGGATACATAAACGTATTTTTGGCTCATATAGTTTTTGTTTTTTTTTTTACTTTACCTACTATTTTCTTGCTCTACTTTTTTATTAAAGGAGAAGATTTATAAACTTTTAAATTAAAATTTTACAAAGACAACAAATTTGGTTAGCATTTATATTCTTTTCTTTTTTTTTAATGATTTAGTTGTATATTTAACTTTTTTAAGTACAAATCACATTTTTATGTTTTTTACATATATTTGATTAATTTTAGTAATTAAATAATTATATATATATATATGATCTGTGAATTTCATCAAATTTAGAAAATGATTTATATAAATATTAAAATTTTATTGTGTTGGATTTCTTTATATAGAATAAATATTATTAGTTTTGAGGAATAATACTTTTTAATTCTCAATGCGTTTTAAAAAAACTACAATAAATTTTTATTTTTTATTTTAAATAATAAGTAAATAAATATTAAATTGTAAAATTTAGTGTTATGAATTTTCAGTTCTAACTCTTCCTAAAGTATGTTTTATGTATGGATGGTTAAGAGAAGAGGAAGATTATGAAATGAATTGAATTGCTATTATTTTCAGATTCAGCTTTTCAAAATGGACTATGTGTACATTTTTGAGCAATTATGTGCATTTTTCAACTTTCAAACTGAAAATGATGGGTTTGATTAAGGGAATATGGCCATTTTTCATGCTACAACCATAAACACAAGATATTTTTTTCCCCCTTAAGATTTATTTTCTTTATTATTGAGAAAAAAAAATTACATTATGTAGAAGTAAAGTTTTAAAATCTAACATGATATTTGACCAAATTCAGATAGAAAGTTATACATTAATGATTGAATAAGAATTGAACTATAACATATAGGACCATAGTTAAGTTTATTTGATAAATGAATTATTTATAATTTAATACTTATTGAATATAAAAATTATAAAATAAAGATTTTAAGTGAAAAATTTTATAAATACGTAGTAAAATGTGAAATATGAGAAAATATAATTTAATTATACTAAAAATTATTGAAATGACATTAATCAAATATAAGACAATAAACTTCTTTAGCAAAACACTTCTAGATTTTTGTAATAATTTATTATCTTAAAATTAATAATAATGTATTATTAAAAAATAGGTATATTATTCAAAATCAAAATAAATTTATTAAAAATAAAAGGAAACATAATTTTTTTTATTTAGGATTAGTAATGGATATAATTTTAATAGTATAAAAAAAAAAAATGAAAGAAAAAATTTTGATTAAGTTGAACTAATAGACCAATTTTAACAAGTTTTATCTCTTTCAAGTTTAAAGGTTAATCTAGATCAACCAAAGATTTGATTCTTGAATTTTTCAATTTAATTGATCTTTACCTAATTCACAAGTCCATTAAAAATCACTAAAATCATTTCTTTATCATAAAAATATCAAAAGAACTTAACCGATTTTGAATTGCATTTTTTAAATGACATCTAAAAGAAATCCCAATGGCAATATATATTACCACTTTAATTTTCTGTATCATTATAATAAAAATTAAAATATTTTTTTCTTATAACATTGCAATTAAATTAAACTTGCAACTTTTAGATTATAATTTATGATTAGTATTTTAGAATTGAATTGATAATTGAATCAGTCAATTGATTGAACTTTAGTTTAATTGATTTAAACAATTTTAATTAATTCAATTTAATATAATATTATTTTAAAAATTTAAGAATAACATATAAATCATACTTAAAAATATTTAAAAATTATGTATAATATTATAAAAGAATAAAAATATTTTTAAATTTTAAAATTTGAATAAAATAGTGTAATTTTTTATTTTTATTTTTTAAAATTAACATAATTTTTTATTTATTCAATTTTTTATTTCAATCAATTTTTTTAAATTTTTTTATGGATTTTGACTCTTGACTAATCAACTTGCTAGTTAATTTTTAATGTTATTGATCCGATGATCTAATCAATTATGGTAATGCTACAACAATGATCTAATCAATTAGGATAATACTACAACAGTAATATTTCTTTTTACAACATGTTGAATTTAGATAAAAAATTTAAATTAATGATTCAATAGAAATAAAACTGAAATTGAATGATAATACCATATGATATATTAAAATCATACATATCATGTTATTACCTAAAACATATAAACATATATACATTTATTTTATATGAATTATTTATAATTTAATAAGTAATACATATGAAAATTGTATGCATATATAATAACTACACAAAAAAATGAAAAAATAAAAAATTCAAGTTGAATCGAATAGATGAATTTTAATGAAGTTCTACTTTCTTCAAAATTAAAAATTATTTTAGGTCAATAAAGAATTCAAAGATTTGATTCTTTAATTAAACTGATTGAGCTTGACCAAAAATTGTAACCTTGATTAAAAATCACTAAAATTATTTATTTTTTATCATAAAAATATCAAAAGAACTTAACTAATTTTGAATTGCATTACTTAAATGGCATCTAAAAGTGTGCATTTAAAGAAGAATCATTTTAGTTTTCAATCCCAATGCCAAATATATTACCACTTTAATTTTTTTAACATTACAATAAAAATTAAAATATTTTTCTAATAAGACTGCAATTAAAATTAATTTTGCCATTTTTAAATTATGAGTTATGATCAACATTTATAAAATCTAGTTGATGATTAAATTGGTTAGTTAGTTGATTTTTAATTCACTTGATTTAATTAATTAATTTAGTTCAACTTAATACAATATTATTTTTAAAATATTAAGAAAAATATAAAGATAATATTTAAAATATTAGAAAAATAAAAAAAATATAATATGATAAAATATAAAATATTTTAAAATTTAAACTTTAATTAAAAAGTATGTTTTTTTAATTTTTCATAAAATGATATAATTTTAGATTAAATTGATTTAATTCTATGTTTATTTTAATTAATTTGTTAATTTTAACTGATTTCATTAATTTTGACTCTTAACTAAATTAAACTAATGATTAATTTTTTGATTTTATCAATTCAATTTATGATTGAATTTGATTTTGAAAATACTGATTATGATTCTAATAAATCTAATATGGATGAAACAATATATTTATTGGTTAAAATTTAGATTAATAGGATATAACACTTGCAATTTGGATCTTAAATCCAAATGTTGATAAATAATCACAGAAGTGGACTTGTTTATGGTATCACATGGCATTATTGAATTCCATCATAAGAAACATTCCATCTCCTTCCACATATTGTTACAAGAAGAAGATAAAAAAAAAAAATTAATTTGTTTTAAAAGACATAAAAATTCAAAGGAGGCGATAATCATCAACAATCAAGAGGAAAGACAGGGGAGATAGTGAGAAAGGGTCATAATTTTTGTCGTGTAGCAAGGCAACAAGCTAACATGGGCATGAAAATAAGGAAGAGAGGGGGGTAAAAAGGGAAGTTCATGCATGGACCCCACCCGCATTGATAAAAATCAGGAATAAAGAAAGGAAAATAGAGAAGAAATTTGAAGGGGGGGTTGGGGTTGTGTTTATGTGTAGGGTAGGTATAGGATAGGACAGCTTTTGTATATGTTTGCTGTCTCTCTCTCTCTCTCTTTCTTTTTCTTTTCCATTGTGTCTTAAAACGCATATTCACGTATGGGAGGTGAATCGTAGTGTTAAAAATGGTACAAATTTGCTTTTTGCTGAGAGAGAGAGAGAGAGAGAAGAACCTGATGCCCTTTTGATATGTGAGTCAGTGGGTGGTGCTCCTTTGTTTTTCCTCTCTCTCTCTCTCTCTCTCTCTTTTGGTTTCTTCTATTCATTTCCTTCCTGTTTTCTCCCCCAAAACCTTCTCAAAACAAAAGCTTCAAAGGTTGGTTTGTTTTACCACTAGCTGCTGCTCTTCAATTTCTTTGATTTGGAGTCTTTTCTGTTTTTGGGTTTTCTTTTCTTGTGGGTTTTGGTTGTATATAAAGATCGGTTCTTTTGGGGTTGAATGAAAAAACTTTGGTGTGATTTCATGATCATTTCGTGTTTGAGTTTGTGGGTAAGCTTCAGTATTTTTCAAAGTCGTGTTCTTTGATTGTCAAATGAGAGTGTAGAGAGTCGGGTCTTCCTAAGCTAGCTAGTCATGGGTTCTCTTCTCATTCAGATTTCTTTTGGTCAGTTTTCCACTGTTCACAATTACTATGCAAATCATGGGACCCGAAAAATTTTGTGGGTTTGTTAGGTTTCTTCCTGCGAACTACCTTCAAACTTTGTGTTTTTTACTTGTAAATCTTTAGCTTTGTGGTTTGATTTTTGAGTTCATTGTTTCTATTTTGGTCTCCCTTAAGTGACCAGTAACTTCTATTCGCTGCCTGCCTCTCTTTTCATTCCTTATTTATGCCAATAAACTCTTTGCTTTTAATCTCTATTACCATCATATGTTTTGCTTTTTGTGGATTTGATTGTTGAGGGAATGGTAATGGGATTGTGGTTCCTCAAAGTCTCAATTTTCAGCACTTTTCTGGGTTTACCCACATAAAATAACGGTTGCCCAGTATGCTTTTAGGAGTTTCAACATCATCTTTGCTTGTGGGTTTTGTTCTTTTGCTTATTTTGTGCTTTGCTTGATCAATCAAAACACACACAGATGCTTCAGTTTTACTCATTCTTATTACATAAAATAATGTTCTAGAATCTGCGAGTTCATCTTCTTCTGGGTCAATCTTAAAACTCTTGATTGATGTTTCTTGCAGACGAGGCAGGCATGCTGATGTATGAAGATTCTAGTGGGGTTGTTTGATGTTGAAATTAATAGCTAGCTAGCTAGGTCGATCCTTTGTGGTGTTGGAGAGCTGGAGGCTGTGCTGTGCTGTGCTTGGTGAGAGTGGCTTTGGTGGTGGGGTTAGATTAGAAAGAGAAAGATAAATAAAGGAGAGAGGCCTGTGGTGGTATTGTTATATATGCTGAAGGCTAAGAAATTAAAGATAAGGCCCAGTGGAAGTGGAAGAGATAATAGTACAAGTAGCTGTGGAGAAGCTTGTGACTGTTGCCAAAACAGCACAAGAAGAGAGAAGCTTAGCATCAGATGTTATCCGTTGAAAACCCTCCACCAGATCCCTCGTGTTCTTGCCAATTTCCACAACTGAATAGTAGTAGTGATGAGAGAGCTTCTCATAAGCAGCTTTCCTTGCCAGAGGTAGATCTACCTAACCCACCCCTTGATCATCATAACCCACTTCCCAATTTCTCTATAAGGTAAAAATTCCTTTTCTTTCTGGGTTTTAATCTTTCCTTTGATGAGAATGAACAGTGCTAAAATTTTCTCTTTGTTTTGTCATGGCTCTCTAGCTATCTGCTACCTTCTCTTTCTCATGGTGATCTTTCAAAATCATCTAATCTTTAAGATCTTTTGTTGGGTCAGATCCGGAGTTGCATGTTCCTTGTGGCTTAGTTCGGGATGGGACCTAATTCTTGACACAACCCCCATCTTGTCTCTATTTTGGTCCCTGAGAAAGCTTTTGCCAGCTTTCCATGGTGATCTCATCTGGCCTCATCTCATTCAAAGCGCCGCGCCATCTAGCTAGCTAGCATATGCTTCTTGGCTGGTTGTATATTTATGTTCTAAACCATTTTTTAGTCAAATTCCACCTGCTCTTTATTTCTTGATGCCTGTGATTTCATGTGACTTTGCACAAATCCTCCCACAATCTGTCCTTGTTCTAAAAAGCTGCAGACCTTTTTTTTTCCCCTCACTTCACCAGATTTCGAATCTGGTTTGTCATGGTTGTTTCTTGGCTTTTTGTCTACTTAGTTACTGTTCACTTGATATTGTTGGAGTTCCATGAACCATATGTTCCCTTTTCTTGAGTTAAGCATATGATGTAAAGGTCTCATGGTTTTAAATCCTGTAGATTCTAAATTATTGCTCAGTTATTATTGCTTATGTCTTGTTACATAAACTGATATCAGCAAATATATAACAGCAAGTGCTGATTTTGATGTTGCAGAGATTATGTATTTACAGCCAGGAATAAAGATATAAAGAAGAACTGGCCTTTTTCTCTGAAAAACTTGCAGCTTTGTTTGAACCATGGCGTGAAGGATGTGTTACCACCATTTCAGCCTCTTGATTCAGTGAGAAACCAGTCCCTTAAGAGATGTACGGTTGAAACTTGTTCACTTGAGGAACAAAATACAAGCAATTTTGATGTTAAAGAGCCCCCTAGGCCAGACGATCGCTTTATACTAGACTCATCTGATGATGCCCAGCTGAATAATAAGCTAGCAGAATCTTGCATCGATATTATTAGTTCATGTAGATCTGGAGAAGAAAATGATTTCCCATCCACAACCACAAGTGTGTCTCAATCTGAGATAGAGTCGCTTCCTGATATCAGGCAATCTAGCTCACCATTGGAAACTGAAACTTCGAGGAAAAACTCAGCTGCAAGTGAGGCTGCTGGACCTTCTAGGAACAAGACTGAGAGCACCTTGGCCCGGCCACTAGGCAAGAAGTGCAAGCTGATAGTGAAATTTGGTGGCAGTTCTGATCGTAACTCAACTGAAGATATTGCTTCAAATTGTACTACTGTATCAGAAACAATGGCTTCCAAAGTTTGCCCTGTTTGCAAAACTTTCTCATCCACATCAAACACCACCTTGAATGCTCACATTGATCAGTGCCT
>CATIWR010510427.1:0-18220 GCA_949677035.1 Omphalea diandra | reverse complement strand
GCAATTCTTCGATCCGGTCACTTAATGTTTTTAAAATCAAACCGGTAAAATGAATCGATCAATTGATTCGCGAGTCAAATAATTTGACTAGTCTGATCAATCTGATTTAATTAATCTAATAATAAATAAAATTTAAAAAATATTATTAAAATAATTTTAAAAACAAAAAAATATTTAAAATACTTATAACTATAAAAATCATTTTAAAAACTGAATCGGATCTAATCGAATTGGTCATTAATTTAATTTATAATTTTATTTATTCAATGGCCGGAACAATTTTTAAAATACTCTAGAATAGAGACATGTGACAAGACACAGACCCTATTTTCAATGACAAACGGAATTTCATGCTGCTGCTTCATCGGCGAGTGAGGACTCCACAAAGTGGCCGCCGGTTGCCAAACCACAAATGAATACTAACAATAAGCCAAAACTGGTGACCATCCCAAGTTGATCGTAATAAATACAAAACACACGCAACCAAAGGATAATTAAAGACTCGTAGAATAATTGAACACTAAACGATAATTAGAAGACTCGTAGAATATACAAGACCCACGATCAGTGATGGATATATCAATTTTATTTAGGGAGTTTAATAAATTGTACTTTAATAATTTGAATTAAAATTATATTTTAATAGAATTTATATTTTTTATATTTTAAATTAAATTAAATAAAAAACCTATGAATTTAAAAATTATAAAACTTCAATTTTTTTCTTTCTTTTTAGAAAAAAGCTTTTTTTAATTAGTCCAAGTTTTGATAAATTTTAAAAATAAAATTTCAGATAATTAAAGATTAAAATTTTTTTATAAACCGCACTGCATATTATGCAAATAAATTCAATTCTCGTCGTTTTGTAATTTTTTATTTTGTAAAAACATTACTAATATTTTGTCATTGAAAAATAATTTTGAAAATAAGAAATAATTTTTAATTTTTTCATGATTAAATTCAATTGAACTCATGCTATAAAATATATATTATAAATTGACAAAAAAAATTTAATTGGGCCTATTTAGATGTATCCTTGAAGTTAATACTAAAATCAACTAAATCTATTTTTATTATAAAGATCTTAAAATTGTCATGATGCCCTTGTTTTCTTAAAAAAATAAAAAATTACAATGGTCTTTGTGCACAGCAAATAAATTAGTCTTTGCAAGTCCAATAATTTAGTTCTTCCACTGATCTCATGCACTAAAAAACTAGACACTTCCCACGCGCATCCATGTTCTCAATCTCCAAATCTCTTCTCTTCCTTCTTCTCACCCTCTCCATTACAACCAGTCACGAACACCCACTAGACTCGCTAACCCCAACTGAGCTCACCCTGGTCCAGACCATAGTCCACAACTCATATCCTACCTCATCTTATACCCTCACCTTTCAATACGTAGGCCTAGAGGAACCAGCCAAGCCCACCATCCTTTCATGGCTAAAAAACCCTTCCACCGGAAACCCACCTCGTCAATCCTTCATTATTGCACGTATAAACCAAACCACTCACGAAATCGTTGTTGACTTATCACTCCACAAGATCATTTCTGACCACGTTTATCATGGTCATGGCTACCCTTCGCTCACATTTGAAGAGCAAATAGCTGCCCTTAAATTGCCCTATCAATACGCACCGTTTTTGGATTCTGTTAATAAGAGAGGACTCAAGATTGATGAGCTTGTCTGTGGATGTTTTACCGTAGGATGGTATGGAGAGGTTAAAAGGACCAATAGGATTGTTAAGATATTGTGTTATTATTTAGATGGGACTGTTAATTTGTATATGAGGCCGGTTGAGGGTGTTACTTTGACCGTCGACCTTGATGGGATGACCATCACTGGATTTAGAGATAGATTAATGGTTCCAGTTCCAAAGGCAGATGGAACAGATTACAGAGGATCGCAGCAAAAGGAGCCTTTTGGGCCGAGGTTGAAGAGGATCACAGTGGCGCAACCTGATGGGCCGAGTTTCAAGATTAACGGACACAATGTCAGGTAAGAAATAGGGCCTACGGGCTTATTAGTCAACGGCTTGCTTGAAAAATTTTGCCTCATCCTCAAAATAATTTTTGCGTTAAGGATACCATCTTAATGAATTTTGATATGAAACTACTATTTCTTTTCCATGATAGTTATCTTGCTAATTATTTTGAAACTGATCTTTTTTTGCCCCCCTTATTTCCAAGAGGTATACAAGCATCAATTTAAGAATGTCAAAAATTTTTTTAACATGGTCAAAACTCAGGTGGGCCGATTGGGATTTTCATCTAAGTTTCGATCAACGAGCAGGTCCAATTATATCTTTGGCATCAATATTTGATGTGAAGAAGCGAAAGTTTCGTCAAGTTCTGTATAAAGGGTTTGTATCAGAGCTGTTCGTGCCATATATGGACCTAACTGAAGAATGGTACTATAGAACATTTTTTGATGCTGGTGAATATGGGTATGGCTTGTGCGCAGTGCCACTTGAGCCACTTAGGGACTGCCCACAAAATGCATATTTCATGGACGCTTATATTGCTGGCCAAAATGGGATGCCTATTAAGATGCGTAATATCTTTTGCATCTTTGAGAAGTATGCTGGAGATATCATGTGGCGACACACTGAGACTTCAATCCTAGGCAGAGTGGTCACGGAGGTTAGGCCTGAGGTTAGCCTGGTGGTCAGAATGGTATCAACTGTGGGCAACTATGACTACATCAATGATTGGGAATTTAAGCAGAGTGGTTCAATAAAAGTCACGGTAAATCATTAGTAACTCCAACTCTTATCTCTTACGGTTGATTAGATTTCGACCAAAACTTAGGTAACTAGAAGTGGATTTTCTCCAAATGAGAGAAATGTTACAGGGTGTAATCACGATTTTCCTTACAGGTTGGACTGACTGGTTTACTAGAAGTAAGGGGATCGGTGTACACCCACAAAGACCAAATACAGGAGGAGGTGTATGGCACACTATTAGCAGAAAATACTGTGGGTTCAAATCATGATCACTTCCTTACTTACCACCTTGATGTTGATGTGGATGGAGATGCAAACTCCTTTATCATATCCAAGATGAAAATGACACACCTCAATAATTCATGCTCTCCTAGGAAAAGTTACTGGAAGGTTGTCAGTGAAACAGCTAAAACTGAATCTGATGCAAAAATTAAGCTCGGTTTGGAGCAAGCTGATCTATTAGTGGTTAATCCCAATAAGAGAACCAATATGGGCAACTTCATTGGCTACCGTCTGATTCCTGGATCAGTCACAACTCCCCTCTTATCCGACGATGATTATCCACAAATTCGAGCAGCCTTCACTAGGTATAATGTGTGGGTTACACCATATAACAAGTCTGAAAAGTGGGCAGGGGGATTATATGCAGACCAGAGCAGAGGGGATGATACCCTAGCAACATGGACCCTCAGGTAGTAATTGTAGTCAAATAATTTCAGCTAATTTATTCCAACTGTCGTCGAATTATGACTCAAAAGCTAGAGACATTCTGATGACCTGAAATTGAGCAGAAAAGGTTATAAATTTAATAGCTTACTTATACAAAATCCAAAAAAATTCATGGTCGTAATAGAATTTGAATCATAATTCGATCAACTAAAATTTTAAAGTCAATTCTAATAGCAGTCCTTTTTTTTTTAAATTAATGCAGGAATAGGAAGATAGAAAATAAGGACATAGTGTTATGGTACACAATGGGCTTTCATCATATACCAAGTCAAGAAGATTTTCCACTGATGCCAACATTAAGCAGTGGATTTGAACTCAAGCCAACTAATTTTTTTGAGAGCAATCCAGTGCTTAAAGTCAAGCCACCTGAACCTGTCAAGTGGCCAAACTGCTCTGCATAATATAAATGATTTGAAAAACTTTAGAGGTGCTTAAAAGGATGAATTTCTGTTTTAAGAATCAAAGTGATTTATACGTTTCATTTATCAATATGATCTTATCTATATCTACAAGATTACAATCTTTTGTTTTAGCGTCCGCGACGCCACTAATATATATTGAAGCTTGAAGCCTGTGACTTGCTCACATAGTGCACATGGTTTTAGATTAAAGGCACCACACTTCAGGATACGTTTTTTTTTTTAAGAAAAAAATAATTAGGTAATATTATTATTTTTATTCATTTTCTGCAATTATTTGAATTAAGTTATATTTTTTTTTTTCATTCATTTACTGTGATGATTGCTCTTTCTAAGTAATTGAACATCTTAATAAGATTCTGATGAATAATAATATTTCATTATAGATATATAATTTTAGCATTTTATATGAGCTTTACTTATTATTTTTATTTGAATTTTATAATTATATTGAAAAATTATAAAAAAAAATTAAATTTGAACTAAATATTACAGTACTGTTCATTATTGCACCATTGTGATATCTCACATGATCCTAAATGAAAGCGTGTTTATCTCATGAAGCTTTTGAGTTCATAGATTAAAGGCCAAGTGTGCGAAATTATTCTTGCTCCCATTGCAAGAAAAGGTACAAGAAAAGGACTTAGCCTCATAGATAAAGGCCAACTTGTGCATCCTTCTTGCAAAGGAAGGTTGACAGATTGTAAAACTAGTAAACTATGGTATGCTTCTTCTTCTTATTATATAAACAGTGAGTTGTGTAGGTGGTGGTTGAGTCCATAAACCAATCTTGTGTTGGAGTTTCTAAAAACGGACCAAACATGACTATTATTCCTTTGTTATACTTTGTTTTTGTTGTGAAATGTTGCCTTGTAGCTAGCCTTTATCACCCCCTAGACCCTCTCGCTCCACACGAAATCAACAAAGTAAGGCTAATTGTCCAAAATTCTAGCCTTGGCCATTCTCCTAAGAATCTAACCTTTCATTTTGCTGATATTGAAGAACCAGAGAAAAGTGATGTTCTCAGGTACATATCCGCATCTAAGCAGCATAAGTCTGTTCCTCCTCGTCGAGCCAAGGTGGTTGTTCGAGCTCAAGACAAGACTCATGAGCTCATTGTGGACTTAGCCACAAGCTCCATCATATCGGACCATGTCTATGTCGGTCACGGGTACCCTCCTCTCACTTTTAATGAGCTTTTCAAAGCTAGCAAATTGCCTCTGAAGTACCTCATGTTCATCAAATCAATTGCAAAAAGGGGCCTAAATTTATCAGAAGTTTCCTGCGTACCGTTTACAGTTGGTTGGTATGGAGAACACATTACAAGACGTGCACTTAGAATCGCATGCTTCTACCGAGGAGGTTCAGTTAATGTATTTGCAAGGCCTATTGAAGGAATTAGTATCTTAGTTGATGTTGATTCTATGCAAATTAGTGCATACATAGACAGATTTAGAGTTCCTTTGCCTAAACCTGAAGGCACCGATTTCCGTTCCAGGAGAAAGCCTAATTCTGTCGCTTATAATGTATCAGATAATGGGTTCACTATTGATGGTCACAGGATTAGATGGGCTAATTGGGATTTTCATTTAGCATTTGATGCTCGAGCAGGAACCGTTATATCAACAGCCTCTATATTTGATGCAAAAGTAAAGAAATTTCGTGATGTGCTATATAGAGGTCATGTGTCTGAGACATTTGTTCCATATATGGATCCTACAAGTGAATGGTATTTTAGGACATTCATGGATGTTGGCGAATTCGGGTTTGGGCGAGCAGCCGATACTCTCCAGCCATTAATTGACTGCCCTGCCAATGCTGCGTATTTGGATGGCTATGTGGTTGGGGCTGATGGGCAGGCACAGAAGATGTCTAATGTGATTTGCATCTTTGAGAGGTATAATGGTGATGTAGCAGTTAGACATACAGAAATTAATGTTCCTGGAAATGTGGTAAGTAAGATTGTCTAACTAAGCTATGTTTAGTCATTAACTGGTTTTTGTGAATTTCAGTTTTTATATGTACTTTTGTATGTTGAGCCAGCTTTTGGGTCTTGCAGATAAGAAGTGGTGAGCCAGAAATCAGCTTGGTGGTTAGAATGGTGGCTACTGTTGGAAACTATGATTATATTCTTGATTGGGAGTTCAAGAAAAGTGGCTCCATCAAAGTTGGGGTAAGCTTATGTGTATTCTGTATATCGTGATCACCTCATGCAATCAAAATAAAGACGTAAGCATATAATTGACACACCAACAAACAAAAATGAAGACTTAATGGTTAAAAAAATTTAAATTTTTATAAATTTTGATCATTATGTCTAATTTTTAAATTCTAGTAAATTTACTCAAATTTATAAAATTTTTGATAATTATGTTTAATTTGTAATTTTGGTTAAAATTGAATGATTGTCACATGACAGAATACATATTGAATTAGATTTTAAGTTCTTGTCTTCTTAATTTCCATAAATTTCAATATTCAATCTAATGTATCATCTATAGTATAGGACAAGTCAATCAATTTTAACTAAAGAAATTAGATATAATTATCAAGAAGTTTACAAATTTAACTAAATTTGTCAAAATTTAAAGGATTGAACCAAAACATGCAAAAATTGAAAATTTTTTTTATCAATAGGCCAAAATAAATTATGTGACTATAGAAGTAACTCAATAATATTTAAACACTTCTATCTTGGAAAATTAATATTTGAAAAATAACATATTATTTGACATATACATTCATAACATGTGTTATAATTGAGCACTAATCTGACATCAATTTTGATTAATTTAGTTTTCAATTTAAAAATTCATTAGTATTAATGAGTTTTTTATTAACATGTTAAAATTATTTGAAAAATGATAAGAATTTGAATTCAGTTTTCAACAAGCGTCAAATTTAGCCAAATGATGTGGAAAAAAAAAAAAAAAAACCCTCAGCAAAAACAAAATAGGGATTATTCAGTTTATTAATCTAATAGCCCCATATTTGATATGACACGTGTTCTGGTGCTGGTTTAACAGGTGAGTCTAACAGGTGTACCGCAGATGAAAGCCACGCCATACTTGAACAACGACCAAATAACCGAAAATGTGTACGGTACCTTAGTAACAGAGAACGCCGTCGCCGTTAACCACGACCACTTCCTCACATACTACCTCGATCTCGACGTTGACGGAAATGACAACTCATTTGTCAAAGCGAAGCAACTAACGGCGAGAGTACCGACTTTTAACGCTCCATCGCCAAGAAAAAGTTATTGGACGGTAGTTAGAGAAACGGCCAAAACTGAAGCTGTCGCTAGAATCCAACTCGGCTTGAACCCGACTGAGCTATTAATTGTGAATACGGAGAAGAAGACCCGACTCGGAAATCAAGTTGGTTACCGGTTAATTACTGGACAACCAGTCAATTCCCTTCTTTCTTATGATGATTATCCCCAGATTAGGGCTGCTTATGCGAAATATCAAGTGTGGGTGACTGCCTATAACAAGTCGGAGAGATGGGCCGGCGGGTTTTACGCCGACCGGAGCCGTGGCGATGATGGGTTAGCAGTGTGGAGCCGCAGGTTACATCAAAAGTTTCCATATATTTTTTTTAGCTAATTGGCTCTAATAGGGTTTATAGATTAATGATTTTGAGTTATAATTTTATTTTTATTTCATCATCCATCGCCTGCTTGGTGGCACAGTAGGTCGAGGTCCTAACATTCTTCACTGAATTGATGAAATCTGTTAACAAAGAGTGAATGGAATATCGAAGTCGACACCCCAATCATTATGACAGTGAAGAGATCAAATAAAAGCGTCTAATTGGCTTAAATATTTTTTAATAGATAATATTGCATTGGGTTAGCAGTATAAAAAAAATGTATATACAATAATTATATGGAAAATTGGGTTTAATAGGTTGTATTGTAACGATTTATTTTATTGATGGAATGTGCAGGAATCGGGTGATTGAGAACAGGGATATAGTCTTATGGCATACCCTAGGATTTCACCATAATCCATGTCAGGAAGATTTTCCAGTGATGCCTACACTTCATGATGGATTTGAGCTTCGGCCTACAAATTTTTTTGAGAGCAACCCATTGATGGAACAAGATTAAATATCACAGGCTGATAATTTTTAACTGTTGAATTCGTTGTGAATAGTTGGGAATTCTGTCAAATAATATGGTTGTACAGAAATTTCTGTTTATAGATACAATTATTTGAATGAATTCTCTTTCAGTTGAAAGTGAGCATGTTCACTAATAAACTGCAATAATATATTAAACGGTTCTAATGAACTATCTTGAATAGAAAGCTAATTCCGATTTTTGAATTTATGAAATCTATATTGACATTGAATTGAACAAGAAATTAATGTGAGCTTTCATTAATAAATTCAGAGATTGTATGTGACTAGTTAGTCATCCCTAGTTGATACCTAGTTGTAGCCTTTGCTACCAACTAGGTTATTTTAGTACTGAGGTCATAATACAGTCATCGCCCAAAGATACATGTCTTAAGAGTGATGGTCGAAAGCTCATACCTTAACCCATCTTACACCTTTACCTTACAGTACGTAGGCCTAGAGGAACCAGCCAAGCCCACCATCCTTTCATGGCTCAAAAACCCTTCCACCAAAAACCTGCCTCGCCAATCCTTCGTCATTTCACGTATAAACCAAACCACCCACGAAATCACTGTAGACTCATAGCGCCAAAGGATCAGGATCATTTCTAAGGACGTTTAGTGTGGTTATGGCTACCCTTTGCTTATGTTCGATGAGCAAATAGCTGCCCTTAAAATTGCCCTACTAATACGCACCGTTTTTGGAGTCTGTTAAAAAGAGAGGGCTTAAGATTAATGAGGTTGTGTGTGGGGGTTATACGGTGGGATGGTTTGGAGAGGTTATATGATTATGAAAATACTGTGTTATTATTTAAATGGGACCGTTAATTTGCATATGAGGCCATGAGGGTGTCACTTTGATCGCTGATCTTGACAAGATGATATTCACTGGATTCACAGATAGATTAACGGTCCCGATACCAATGGCTGATCGAACAGATTATAGAGAATCCCAGCAAAAGAAGCCTTTTGGGCCGGAAGTGAACAAGATCATGATGGCACATCGTGATGGGCCAAGTTTCAAGATTGACGGACATAATTAGGTGACAATTAAGGCCCACAAGCTTACAAATGGCTTGCTAGTAATTTTTTTTTTACATGAAATTTCTTTTTTCTTTCGGAAGTATTTGTCTTATTAATTAAATTTCTAAATTGATATTTTTGCCCCTTATTGTCAAGAGATAAAATGCCATTTGTTTTTTCATAACAAAAAACTAGGTGGTTGAATAGGGATTTTCATCTAAGTTTCGATGCACGAGGGGGTCCAATCATCCATTTGTCATCAATATTCGATGAAGAGAAGCAAAAGTTCCGTCAAGTTCTATACAAAGGATTTTTATCAGAGGTGTTTGTGCCAGATATGGACCTAACAGAAGAATGGTACTATATAACATTTTTTGATAATGGTGAATTTAGGTATGGTTTCTGTGGAGTGCCACTTTGTCCACCAAATACATATTTCATGGATGTTTATTGCCAGCCAAAATGGAATGCCCGTTAAGATGCCTAATATCTTTTGCATCTTTGAGTAGTATGCTGGAGATATCATGTGGCGCTATACTGAGATGGCAATCCCGGGCAAAGTGTTCAGGGAGGTTAGTCTATCTAATAGTCAGGATGGTGTCAGCTGGTGTCAGCTGTGGGCAACTATAACTACATTAATGATCGGGAATTTAAACAGAGCGGTTCAATCAAAGTCACGGTAAATCAAATAGCCGCAACTCTTATTTCTTTTGGTTGATTAGAATTGGACCAAAGTTTTTATTCAATTAAAACTCTCATAATGAATAAAATAGTAATATTACATATTATTGAAGATATATTCATAATGCTCATTTTCACAAGTAAACAGCTTCAGCACACTTTTGAAGTGTAAATCAATTCTTGAAAATTATAATTTAACTTTATACAATTAGACTAATTATGTTTTGGTTTTTTAATCAATTATAAATTGAATTGAAATTATTTGTTATAATTTCACATGATTTTTAGGGGAGAAATCAAAATGATATATAAAAATTCAAGTTTCAATAATGATTTTTCACATTAGACAATCAAATAGGAATAAAATTGATTGAAACTGAAAAAAAAATATATGAGTTTTTTATTTTGTTTGAAAATTCTGCATGATCTTTTTTATACTAATTCTTCAAGTCTCTCAATCTCACTATATTTTTATTGCCCTTATATCCATCAATTTTCTATGCTAAAAATGATTCTCCACATCAATTTTTTTTATTTTAATTCTATCAAATTTATTTATATTTGACATCCAATTCTTAGATCTTTTATAAATGCATAATATTATCATTTTATTGAGTTAAATGCATTGAGTTTAAGTCAATTATAATGTGATGCATTATTCTATTCAGAATATTCGAAATTTAGAAAAATGAAGACAAAATAAGATAATTAACTCTATTAATAACGTTAATGCTTTATTTAATTAAATGCATTATTCAGGTTGGAATGATTAGTTTTCTACTGGTGAGAGGATCGGAATGCACCCACAAAGGCCAAATACAGGAAACATTATTCGCAGAGAAAGCGGTGGGTTCAAGTCACGATGACTTCCTTACTTTACTGCCTTGATGTTGATGTGGATAGAGTTGCAGACGCTTTTGTCAAATCCAAGATGGGACCGACACTAGTAGCTAATCGAAGCTCTCCAAAGAAGAGTTACTGTCCGGAAGGTTATTAGTGAAACAGCTAAAACTGAATCTGATGCAAACATTAAGCTTGGCTTGGAGGAAGCTGATCCCAATAATGTTAGAATTTTTATATGGGTTAATATTAATTATGAATTTATTTTAATTATTTATAAAATAGATTGAATAATATATTTTATTGATTTAAGGTAAGTTCAATTAAAATATGATCAATTAAGTTATAGGTTTGTGACATCTTTTGTGTGCCGATATGGAAGACGTTCAATGTAGGTCTATTTTAATATGAACTTGTTAAAATTATTATAAATAGGTTAGGTTCTCTCTCCTATCTTTATAATGTTTGACAGCTCTAGTTGCTACACCCATCGTAGCCATCTCGTGAGAAGGTCAATGAAATTATGAATCTATTTTAATTATTTATAAAGTAAAATGAATAATATATTTTACTGATTTGAGGTAAACTCAATTAAAATATGATCAATTAAGTTATGAGCTTGTGACATTTTTTGTGAGTCGATATGGAAGACGGTCAATGTAGGTCTATTTTAATATGGACTTGTAATAAGTGAGCCTGTTAAAATTATTATAAATAGGCTAAGTCTCCTCTTCTGTCTTCATAATGTTTGACAACCCTAGTTACTACACCCATCGTAACCGTCTTGTGAGAAGGTCAAGGAGAAAAAGACTTAACTTTCTTTTTCAACTCTTCTGACCTGTTATCCGAATATTTTATTTTCAGTGATCGAAATAATGACACGGAATAATTTGATATTCAACGCGTAAAAAGGTATGCAACTTATTTTTACTTTCAGATTTACTGCATAAACAAGTACGTAATTTTGTTTTCGCTTAATTATGAATGATGTTTTAAATTTATGTACTAGATCCCGAATAAATTCTTACTATGAGAACCAATGTGGGCAACTTCATCGGCTACCGTCTCATCTATGGATCAGTCATAACTCCCCTCTTATCCGACAATGATTATCCACAAATTCGAGCATACTGAAGCATGCACGGCGCCGTCGTGCTTAGTTATTGACTAATAAATTTTTATATCGCTTTCATTTACTTACTGTAATTGTATTTTCCAATTTGAATATGTAAATGAAGTTCTAAGAAATAAAAGCTTCTCATTACACCACACTTGACATTTGATTTTACAAATTCATAATTTTAAAAACTTTGTATTATATTTACATATTATTTTCATTCGTTCTTTAAAACAATTTTTTTTCTTCATTTTATAGAAATTAGCATAAAAAAAAATCATTTATTTCTTTTTTTATTTTAAGCAATAGTAAAATTGTGAGTTTATTTTTTAAAAAGAAAAAAAAGAATAGTTGCCTTTAAATACCAAAAACATGTGATTAAAATTCAAAATAACTCAAAAAAATTTCGAAGTTGATTTGATTCGCGAGTCAATTCGAAATGATCTTATCATAATTTAATTTAAAATAAATTGAATTTGATATGATTTAAATTAAAAAATATTTTAAAATTATTTTAAAAAATCAGAATAACAATTTTTATTTGAAATAATAAAATTACGATTGACTTGATATAATTAGATTTGAAACTCAACAATGAATTGAATTTCTTTATATATCTTGATTTCATTCTATTTAGTATGCAACTCGACTGGAGTAAAATAGCTTATGAAGTGGGTTGGAGAGTTTTTTCTGTACAAACTTCCAATTTGCGTTTCGTCGGCGGGCACTACCCCACAGGCCATCTCTCCATTTAATATGTTGTCTCTGCAACCCTAACTACATAGAGCTATTGCCAGACAGGATATTGATTTAACAGAAAACTTACTAAGATATTATCGTTTATCGTCCCTGCTAAAATCATGTCATGTACTTTTTCGTTCAATACATAGATTAGCTCTTTCTGCATTTTGAGTCCGTGATCTCATACCTTTTTTAATATGAGATTTATTATATTTGTATTAGAGAGTTATTTACAACAACTTTTTTTTTCAATAAATAGGATTCCAAAATTTTGAATTTTAATCTTATTAAGGGAAAATCTTAAAATTCAACCAATTTAACTATTGACCCAACACCATATTAATCGAAACAACAAAACACAATATCTTCATTTTAATTTTTTTGGGTATGTATCTATCTGTATAAAATTTAATGGTATCATTTCAATTTCCTGCTTTTATGTTTATGTCCAACAAGAAACATACATGCATAGTGCATTTTATTAAAAATTAATCCAAAACAAAATGTTGTAACATCTTTCATAACTAATTATTTTCATCACATATCCTTTGAGCCATTTGAATTTTGGCTCAAACGAGTTAACTCGTGCTAAAATGTGTATATTTTTATATTTGTAATGATATCTATTATATATGATGCTACTCTATAATTAATTTCTATACTATGAATCGTAAAAGTCAAATTCTATGTTATACTCAAAAATGTTTCTTCGATGAGGAGAGTTTTAATTAACTGATTAATTGCATACATAACTAATGAAATGAAGTGCTCTTTATATATTTATTATATTTTCTTTAAGTAAATAAAATTTGAAATAATTATTAAAATCCTCTTTAAATTTTTGGTCTCGTTTATTATGAACTCACTCACTTATAAGAAAGTAACTTTTTGAAAAATGATATTTTTTAAAAAGTTATTTATTAAAAATTTAGATTCTATAATATTTAGTTCATATTTTTTTGAAATATGCAAAAACATCATGTTTTGTTTATTCGTTAATTTATAGAGAATTAGTTATAAAATACTATTTTATTCTTAATATATTAATATAATTAATTTTATTACATTAAATAAATTTATTTACAAAAATAATTTAAGAATTTTCTATCAATTTTTTAAAAAAGTTGCACTTATGAACACATCTTTTAGTAAGTTATGTATTTTATATTGACAAAGTTGGATGATTAAAAGGAAAAACAAGTTTCTTTTGATTTTGCACTTTTTATTGAAATTTCTTAACTAACTTTCTTCAATATATATATATATATATATATATATATATATATATATATATATATATATACAGTTTAATTTTAAATTATTATTTGTCATTTGTGTATATAAGATAGTCGTTTGTCATTATTTCACATTTTGGTATAAAAAACTGTGTATCAATAATATTTTTAAATAAAAAATTAGAAAATTCAACTGTTATAATAAAAAAATTTTAAATTAAAAATAAAAAGTTTATTATTAAGTTAATTCATAATAAAATCATGCAAGGAAAAAACTTTTCTTCCTTATCTTCTTAATAAGTTTTTGGATTCAACGTATCAACTTGAATACAATGAAATTAATTAACTAAAAATTATTAATTTTTTTACCCTAATAGAGATGTATCCAACAAAGATAGATATCTTGGGTGACTCCATGAACAGGGACAGATGCCTTTGAGACACTGATATGTCAACATGGGACGTTATTCTCAAAAAAAAAAAAAAAAAAAAAAGCGTGGGACAATAATATGGTCCAAATCGCAATAGAGTGGACATTATTTGTCCAATCCTATCTAGATCTGTCATAATCACTACCCCAGTTGCATCTATTCCCTCTCCTCCTCTCTTTTCTTCTTCTTTATCTAGGATCATTGTTTACTACTCTCTTACCCCAAGGTAACCTTTTTGTTCTTTCTTTCGTTTTCATTATATATCTTTTCATATATTATTAAAGCAGCGGGAATAGGTTTTCTTTTATGTCCACAAATTTTGGATTGCAGTTGAAAGCTATCGCAGACAGTGATTAGGCTGGAAACAATAAAACAAGAAAATTTTAACTAGATTTCGCATTTCTCTGGGTCATTCATTAATTAGTTGCAAAGCAAAGAACCGAAGTACTATGTCAATGAGTTCTGCTAAAGCAGAATACAGAGCAATGGCTGGCTAGCACTATATGTGGTTGCTCTCATTTTTAGCAGATTTCAATATTAAGCATTCATAAACCTGTTCCTTTAATGTGGGATAATGTTCCAACTATTCATATCTCAAGGAATCCTGTTCTCCATGAGAGAGCATATAAACAAATTTACAAGTTAATGAAATTGGAGTTTTCTCATTCTCTCATTTTCTTTTGCTATCAGTAAAGATAATAACTTGTAAAAATTTGATGTACAAACTTTTACATACCGGTGTTTGTGTAAAATTAACAAAAAATATGGACAATCTTGTATAAGTTTCATCTATATTTCTTGACATTAATTGTTAACAATATGCTATTTATTTCTAAATATTTTTTTAACAGAAATGTGATATTTGATTCTTCTTTTTTTGCCCTTTAAAAAGAAAAAGAATTAAAGGCATAATATCTTACATTCCTTCTTTTTTTTTTCAGGATTTTCCAACTATGATTGTATATATTCCGGAGGATCACATAATCAATTTCGCTTCCAAATTAAATTTATGAATTTGAATTAATTAAAATCAGTGGGCGTGCATTTGCACAATGAAGAAATCATTTAATTTATAGATTCTAATCATAGTTGCAAGATCCAATATATTATAAATATCTCTAATATTCTTCTTAATTGTAGATTATAGCAAGAAATTATTGATTCTCATAATGGAGCCATCTTAGGAATCCAAGGGTTCAGATTAAAGAGCACCTTTCATTGGGTGGTGGTAAGACTTATAAGACATGGGTGGTCAAGACTGGCTTGCCCTCTTCAATGATTTTCTTTTTTTATTTTTTAGCGAATGAAAAAATGCATAAAACAAAGACCAAGTCATACATCATTTGATTAAGTGAGACAAGATTAATGCATAATAAGAGAAAGTGAGAAAATTAAACTGAACTTATCAACCACAATTTTACCCTTTTCTCTATATGAACATTTCAATTTTTAAATTTTTAGGATGATTAAACAGAAAGAAATCATATTTAGAGGAGAAATAACCTCACAATAGCAGATACATCAACTTTAGTATCAATAAATCTAAAAAAATTCTATAAATTGAGAAAAATACTAAAACCAATTAAAAAAAAAAAAAAGAAGAAGCATCCATGGCCATGGCGTGACAGAGACAAGGAGAGGGTATGAGAAGTAGAAATTGTATAATATGCAATTAATAAACTATGTTAAATTGTGAATTAACTATTTACAAAACTGTTTTAAATTAGATTATATTTAATAATTTTTTTACTATTTTATATTCAAAGTGTATTGCGTAAATATTTTCTCATTGAATGGTTTATTATGAAGTCAGTTCATAGAAAAATTTCTCTACGGGAAGAGTGAAAGTGTCGGCATTTGGCACGTCTGATTTGAAAACAAAGATTCAACAAAAGAGAGTTTGACAAATTCTTTTTTAGTCTGCATACGGAGGGGTTCATATAATTAATGTTCTATGACATCCCATGCGAGATATATGGTTCATGATACACTGAGTATGATTAACGAGAAAAATTATTGAGATGTAACAAGTGTTGGTTATGTTATATTGACAAAACATAAATTTTGTGAGGAATTTATAAATTCGAATAATCTATAAATTCAATATCTTATAGTTTTGAATTAAAATATAATGTCTAATCTATGTGTGCTTATTACATGTGTATTACACTGCCAAAATTGTCAAGATAATTATCAAAGTTATTATAAGATTACATATATAATAAAAATTTTACAATATATTTTCGTTTAACTTTTTAAAAATATAAGTAAATCTTTATTTTATTATATAATTTATTTATCATCTTTTATAATTCTAAATATTATCTAAAGTAATAAAATATTTTATATAATTTATATGTACACTTAGAAAATTTTACATAAAAAATACTGATAAATAATAAAAATAATTAATGATAATATTATTTTATCGCTATTTTTCGTGACTAAATATTTTTGTATAATTCCTAAAATATCTAACTAATAATTTATTTCATGTGCATAATTTGTTTGTCACTTCGAATAATATTATTTTTAAAAAATTATTCAAGATAATAATAAAATTTATCAAAAGACATTAAATAATTTATATACATTAATAAATTCATAGAGAATTTTTTTGTGTAACTTTTAAAATATTTTAAATAGTAATTCCATTCCAGTGTATAATTTATTTGCCACATCTTAAATAATTTTAATCCATTAAAAATTATGCTAAAAATGATCACAAATTATACAAAAAGCTCATTTAAAAAATTTGCAAAAAAATCAATTGTATGTCGCTGTAAAACTAGTAACTGCAAATTTCACCCATGTTATTATATAAGGCATAAAACTCATGAAAACTTAAGTTATGTATATATCAGGAGCAACATAAAACATTCACCTCTTGCACTTATTTAATACTTATTTTACCTCTCCTCTTGAATGCAAACTTGGACTATGGGCTAGCGTTGCCATTAGACCAAGTTACCGGCTTAGGAGGTATCGCCTTCAACACAGGACTTCTTTCAAAGAAATTAGTTGGTCGGATCTCAAATCCAGCGCTCAACGTTGGCATCACAGGGAAATCTTCTTGGCATGGTACATGGTGTAATCCTATCACATACCATAACACTATATCCTTGTTCTCAATCTCCCTATTCCTGCACTTATTCAAAACAAAAAATCTAAATAATTACTTATATTTCTTTTTGTATTAAGATATGATGTTATTAGATCAGCAGTTTAGTACCGCATAATATAAAGTCTGCCAAAATTGAATATACAAGAAATTTGATCATTTATAAATATTCAATGTACCTGAGAGTCCAAATGGCTAATGTATCTTGACCATGGCTTTGATCAACATACCGTCCTCCTGCCCACTTTTCAGATTTGTTATAGGGGGTAATCCACACATTATACTTAGTGAAAGATCCACGGATTTGTGGGTAATCATCCTCAAACAAAAGTGAGTGGGCAACTGGCCCTGGTATCAGACGATAACCGTGACTATTTCCAGGTTTAGTTTTCTTATTTGGATTCACAATGACCAATTCAGCAGGCTTACTAAGGCCTAATTGAATTTTGGCCTCTGATTCAGTTTTAGCTGTTTCACTAACAACTGTCCAATAGCTCTTTCTTGGTGTGCCGTTATTGGTCGCCTTTTTTGCCACTAAATTGTTCTTGACGAATGAATTATCAACACCATCAATGTCAAGATCAAGACGATAGGTCAAGAAATGATCATGGTATAATCCAATAGTATTATCTGCTAACAATGTTCCATAAACTTCTCCATTTATCTGATCTGTGTGCGTATAACTTTCAGCCTTCACTTCCAGAATTCCACTCAAACCAACCTGTTCAAGCAGAAAATGGATGGCTACCAGAAGTCACATGATTGCCTATATCAAATAGGGTTGAGCATGTCCTCAGAGTTTCCAGAATCAAACTAAAAATTTGATTGAAATAAGTAACAAACTGGATCAGACCAAAATTGAATCGATATTAATTTAAAATTAGTCTCAGTCTCATCTTCTTTTAAGAATTGTATTGAGACCGAATCAAAATCAAACTAAAACTGAACCGAATCGAAGAACCGATATACATATAATTTTAGGATTATATATTAATTTAATACATGAATATGTTATATATTTAAATAAAAAA